>JBDJHY010083219.1:0-23820 GCA_039654485.1 Withania somnifera
AACTTAGAGTTGGTAGCAGTAGTGTTTGGGCTTAAGATCTGGAGGCATTCTCTGTATGGGGTTTAGTGTGCGATCTTTACTGACCATCTCAGTCTTCAGTACATTATGAATCATAAGGAGTTGAATTCCAGGCGGCGAAGGTGGATCGAGTTACTGAAAGATTATGATATCTCTATTCTATATCATCTGGGCAAGGCAAACGTAGTGGCATATGCCTTGAGTTGAAAGGCGATCAGTATGGGTAGCCTAGCAGCCTTGTCAGTTTCCAAAAGGCCATTGGTAGTAGAGGTCCAGTAGTTGGCTAACCAGTTAGTTAGGCTTGATCTTTCAGACCCCAGGTGTATATTGTCATGTGTTGAGGCTAAGTCTTCCTTGATAGACCAGATTCGAGAACGTCAGGTCGAGGATAAGCGGTTGGTTGCACTCCGTGGGGAGGTGTTAGCCGGAGAGGTCGGTTGAGCTTCTATTGATTTAGTTGAAAACGGAGATAAAAGTTGAGAACTTTTAGAATTTTTCACTTTTTGGAAGCCTTTGTATTGAAATAGGTGGCTTTGAACCTCATTTGGAGTTCTGAGTATAAAAACATAATTCTATTAGTTTTATCAGCTCCGGAGTGTTGAAATTGGTCTAGGAGGGCTTTCACTTTTAGTTTTACACTTTTTGTATTGATTTTAGCTCATTTGATAGGAGAAAGTTAAGTTTTTAAGGCCAAACTTGGACTTTGGTCAACATTTGATCATTGGAAGCTCGTATTTGAATTTTAGAAATTTCATTGAATTATAGAGGTCATTTTTGGGCTAGTATAAGGTTTAAAATATTTTTTGAAAGTTTCAAGAGAAAATATAACTTTTTGAGTAAAGTTTTTATTTTTTAGTAACGTTGGCGTGTATCGAGTCAAGTAGACCTAGTATTCATATTTTGATGGTTCTAGTGAGTTCGAAACATCGAATTTAGTGGGGTAGAATATTTGGTTTGTGCGAATGGGGTTCCATAAGAATCTTGAGGGTCTAATCAAAGTTATCAATTTCCTACATTTTTTTCATTCCAGTTTCAAGTGTAGGACTCAGACCTTCATCGCGATCACGTACATGGTTTCATGATCGCGATCAATTGATGTTTGTGCATTTAGAATATCAATATAGGTATCAAAGTTTGTATTATCTTTTATATTTTTTATCTCATATTTGATTAGATATTTTAGGGTTACAGCAAAGAAAAAGGATCATCTTTATTGGATTTATTTTCATTTAAGGCAAGTAGAGGCTTGACCCTTTTACAAGATGTTGTTGAATCCTCGTTATATGTTTTTCACTTGCAATTTTGGAGTAATGGGGATTATATGGGGGTGTCCGTGTGTGTAAAGTGATTATTGTTCACTCAGACACTAGAATCAAGCATGCGAAGTTAAAACATAGGAATAAAAACAATGCTAATGATTTGGTTTACTTTTCCCTTGTTGAGTTGGGTTATTATACAAGTATTGTGATACTCGGATGGGGTTTTATATACTATTTTTTATTTATTGAAGATTATGCTCGTGTATGGGAGTATATCTATGATTATATATTATTATTGATTGTTCTCCCACGTAGGGGTTGGTTACTTATCCACATTGATGTGACATATTCCTTTTTTTTCTTATGATCCTGTTATTTTTTATTGTTTGCACTTGAATACTAGATTAAGAGAATTGTCTAAGTGTTTCTAGATGAGTTTGCATTGACGAGTATGTCTAAATATTGCCATTTGATGTGATTGAAAGACCTGGTCTTTCTAGTTAAGTCTGAAGTAATAGGTAGTATATGTCTTATCTAGCTCTCATCGGTCCTAACCATGTCGGATAGTGGCAGGTGTGTAGAATGAGTTGATTATTTATTATGATGATGATTTGTATATATTATTGTGATTGAAATAGAAATCCCTTTGAATTGATAAGAAGTGATCAGAATTGTCTTTATTATAGATAATTTGATAAAGTTGATGGTTCTTTATGAGATTGGTATTGATGTTGTTCTAAACGTCTCATAACCTATTCTACAAGTCCAATTTTTTGTTGCATCGGTTGTAACCTTCCTACCGCGGTAGGACTTAGGGATTGATATGTACATTAGACTTGAGTATTATTCCTTTGGTTACCTTGGCATATTCTAGTTAATATTCACTTCATGAGTACAACTCTTAAGTGCATCGGATGTACCATTCCTACAACAAATTGTACTTATGAAGTAGGAACTAATGAGGCATTATAGACTCCGCCTATAAGGACATAGTAAGATCAATAGGGTTCGCCCCAAGAGTTGTGAGATGGACTCTGGGAAGGCGCCTTTTCTCTTTGGATGGGCTAAGATGTGATGCTACACTTGGTAAAAATAAGATTGATTTTTGGTTGTTGTTGATACATTTAGTAAGTTGATTGTAATATCTCAACTGATAATATTGTTTATATGAAGTGAGTATATTCACTAAGTATTGATACACCCCTTCATTGATTGATAAGACTAGTTTATATTATCTCGATATGGACTTGGCTCCTCATTGATTTATCATGAGTTATGTTTTAGTGTTTATTATTTGTATACTCCATATGCCCTGTCTCGATCATTTACTTTTATTTTAAACTTCTAGTGTTGTACAAATAATAGCTCAGATTTTGGAAGATTGTAGTTGGGATGATTGGAGCAATTGGTGATTCTTCATTGTTTTGTTTTAGTAGTTATGCCAGGGATACTTTATGGGTACCAGTTGTTTATTTTTTTTATACATTTGGGTAGGTGTAGAGTCCAACGCAATTTGATCATTCCCATTTCTGATCAGTCCAGGGCTCGAGTTACTAGAGAGTCGAGGTAGTTGTCCATCATCCAGCAAATGCCCGAATTATTTTATTTATGTATTAGATCCTACTTGGGGATCCTAGATATTTGAGACTTATATATTTCATTTTCAGCTATGTATTTCTTATATTAGAGGCTTGTACATAGTGACACTGATATTTTTGTGGTTTATAGTTGTATTATTGTATAGTACCTTCTTTTTTCTCTCTAATTCATTACTTTTCATATTACCCTTATACAATTAGGTAGGCTTACCTATCAAGGTGGGTTAAGTCAGGTGATATCACGACATAGGATTTTGGGTCGTGACAAGTTTGTATCAGTGCTCTAGGTTCATTGGTCTCACATGTGTACAAGCAAAGTTTTAGTAGGATCTTACTATTAGTGAGGATACGTCC
This sequence comes from Withania somnifera, assembly GCA_039654485.1. Taxonomy (NCBI): domain Eukaryota; kingdom Viridiplantae; phylum Streptophyta; class Magnoliopsida; order Solanales; family Solanaceae; genus Withania; species Withania somnifera. The sequence continues at coordinate 3,230 of JBDJHY010083219.1, forward strand.
TTTACTTGTCACGAGAGGCTACAGAATCTTTAGAAAGTAATTCACTTTATGCTCTCATTCTTATCTTGCATTATGTTCATCTGTATTTTAAGACAAGAATATTTTATGGCAGATGGTGAGGACTAGGTCGGTAGCCAGAGGGGAGACTGACTTTGATCCCATTAAGGAGACACTACCTAGGAGTAGGGGTCAAAAGAGCAACTAAGCGAAGGGCCGTGGAGAAGCACCAATGCGAGGTCAATCCGAAGTAGCTTCCCAGAGCTATAGGATTCATAAGGTTAAGGGACAGGAAGCTCTGAATACTTTTGCCACTTTATTTCTACATGAGACTTTACTTTGTGCTTCAGGGGTATTAGATACTATAGCTCATGGTAAGTTAAAGCTGGCATACCAAAACTATTCCAGGATGGTATAGGAGCACAGACTCAAAATTAGCATCAGTAGCAGGTTCTGATGGTTCATAATTAGATGAAAGAGTCACTCGTGGTTCACATAGATAAGGGTATATAGTTACCGACTTTTTAGCCCCAGTTATTCTCAGAGAAGCTATGTCAGAAGATGAGTAGAGCTGTTATAATAAATTTATGAAGATGAATCCTATATATTTTAGAGTGGAAAAGTGGATGAGGTTGTTGAATTTTTGGCTACTTGAAGGGGGTTTCTAAAGAGTGAGGTTAGTAGACTCACATGGGGTTTTGTATACATCTTTACAGTTATATGGGCATGCCTGAAAGTAGTGTATATCTTATGTAGTAGATATGCTAGTTGGGTCACCTTCTGTTACCTGGTATGAGCTTTCTTGAGTTTTTTACGACTTATATATTCCATGGAGCGTGAGGGAGAAGAACCAATGCATATTCGAGTCTTTGTCTCAGGGTGATATCACAGTAGTAGAGTATAAGACTTGATTTTGAGCTTTTTCTAGATATGATGGTTTACTTCTATCATATCCTACCAAGGGGATTCATTAATTTGTCTGTGAATATACATACATCATTCATATGGCAGCATTCAGGTTGTCCCACTAGAGGGAATCTCTTGCAGATATTATTGGTGTAACTAAGGATCTAGAGTTGATTGAGCGGGGTGAGTTTGGGGACCCTAGGAGTAAGAGGCCTCATACATCTAGGAAATTTTCTATTGTATCATGTAGGGGTAGAGTTTATCGAATACAAATGAGTAGGATTCACGCACCCCACCATACTACATTACAAGTAGTATTACAGGCTTTAGAGATGGGATTTTCTAGTCATGGGGTTTCTAGTCCCGATCATCTTCATTGGAGTTCTAAGAAGAGACAGTTAGGATATGGTGGTCATTCAGGGCCTAGTGATTCATCTATGCAGATTTCAGCTATGAGGTCTTATTTTATTTATTGGTATCCGAGTTATTTAATGAGATAGTGACCGCATTCTGTTCCTGGGCCCTAGCCTATTTCATAATATCCAGCTAGAGCAGCAACGCCTCTAATAACAGGTCAATGAAGATCACAATATAGTAGAGGTGGTTGAGTTTATGGGGAAATGATAGTAAAGCCATGTTTCCAGGGGGTACTGGCAGAGAATATGCCCCTTTTGGTATAATTAGGGGTTAATTCTATGCATTTCCAAGTACATCAGAGGCCGAGGCCTCAGGGGTAGTTATTACAGGTATTTTCCAATATGCCACCAGGCTGCTTCAGTGTTGTTTAACCCAGGTTCTAATTATTCATATGTGCTTACATATTTTGTGGCTGGATTTTACATGATGAGTGATTTCTTACCAGATCTTTACATGCTTCTATGTATGTACAAGAATCATTAGTGGTAGATTGGTTGTACTGATCCTATCTGGTTTCTGTAATGGGCTATGACACTTGTGTAGGCTTAATCATTCTTGATCTGGTAGATTTTGATGTCATTTCTACTATGGATTGGATATCTCCTCACCATACATTAGTAGATTGTTATTCTAAGATAGTTACCCTAGACATGCTTGGTGTTCCTTACTATGTCTCAGAAGTATATTCCAAATGATTCTTATGTTATCCACTATGATTCTGTGATATTAGATTTGTACTTGACTTATGAGAAGGAGCTTGTAGCTATTCTATATAGGCTGATTAGAAAGTTGATGACAAATGAAATTTCTTTAGTAAGGGTTTAGTGAAGCATCTCCAAGTTTTGGAGGCTATTTGGGAGATTTAACCTAAAATGTGTGCCACATATCCACAACTTTTTGAGGATTTAGGTATTTTCTATCCCTTTATGTTCAAGGAAGAACATGGTTTTAGTGATGGATATGCAATGACCCTGAAGATCATTTTTGACATATTTTATATAATTATCATTTTACCCTTTTTGAGGGTTATCCCAAGTCATAATTATTCAGTTTATGGGGTCGGTTTTGAAAATGGAGCTAAAAGTTGTGAACTTTGAGAACTTTTTAGTTTTTGGAAGTCTTTGTGTTGAAATAGGTGGATTTGGACCTAATTTGTTATTTCGAGTCTCCAAAGAGAATTTTTTCAGTTTCATCATCTTGGGAGTGCTTAAAATACTATTGAAGGACTTTTGTTTTTAGTTATAGACTTTTTGTGTTGATTTTAGCTCATTCTATGGGATAAAATTGGGTTTTAAGGAAAAAGTTCGAATTTAGTCAATACATGATCATTGGACGCTCATATTATAATTTTATCGATTTCTTTGGATTTACGAGGTCATTTTTAGTCTAGGAGAAGGTTTGAAATATTTTTCAGAAGTTTTGGGGGACGATTCCCCTTTCTTAATAAGGTTTCTATTTTTAGTATCCTTGGAAAGTATGAGGTCAATGAGACTTCAAATTCGCATTTTGATTGTTCCATTGTGTTTGGAACATCAAATTCAATGGGGTAGCATATATGGTTTGTGTACATTGGATTCCGAAGGAATTCTAAGGGTCCAATCGAAGTTACCAATTTCCTACATTTTGACATTGTTCCAATTTTTGGTGTTGGACTCAAACCTTTATTACAATTGCATGCATATGTGTCTCGATCACAAAGATATTGATATTTGTACATCTCGATCACATCTAGGAGCATCACGATCAAGTAGTTCTTTCTGGCTAAGCATCGCAATCTCGCATTTTAGTTATACGATCACATAGAGTAATACAATGGGCCCAAATTTTTTTATTTATCTCGATCATGTGATTAGTCATCATGATTTTGTAGAGTCAACTTGATCTATAGGGTTGTGATTAACAATCACTAAACACGAGCTCCTCTTCCTGATTTCACCTTTTTAGCTTAGAGAGATCACTAGTGGTATTTTCCAGGATAGGTTTCGAGGTGAATCACTTGGTAAGTTTCTAAATTTTGATTCTTCGAGTACCCACTAATTATTCCTCAATTTTAACATTAAATTTAGTGATTTCAAGGTATAAAAATTGGAGATTTTGAGAAAAAATTGATATTATATTTTTGACTTTTGAAGGTCAATTACTAACCTGTTTTCGACAAAATTTCATATTTATGATTCTTGAAACAAGCAAAATTTGATTGCCAACAAAAAATTTAGAAAATCTATTGACCTTCAACTTCTGTTTTTTGGGGAATATTTTGGACCCAATTTTAAAATTTTTGTATATGGATATCAAAGTTTGTATTTTCTTATGCGTATCTCATATTTAATTAGATATTGTAGGTCTTGATGCTAGGCGCAAAGGAAAACCACTGCTTGATTGGATTTTCTCCATTTAAGGAAAATAGAGGCTTGACTCTTTATCAAAACGTTGTGGAATCCTTATTATATATTGTTCACTTGTAATTTGGAGTGATGGTGACTACTTGGGAGTTTGCATGTGTATGAAGTGATGATGATTAACCCAGAAACTAGAGTGAAGTATACAGGGTTAAAATAATGGAATAAAACAATGCTAATGATTTACTTTACTTATCTCGTATTGAGTTGGGTTATTGCACAAGTATTTTGATACTTTGAATGGGGTTTTAGGTATTTTTTTGGTGTCAGTTAATGATTATTCCCATGTGAGGGACTTATTCCCATGCTTTCATGTTATGTTTGATATTAGTTTCCCATGTGGGGGTTGGTTTATCTATTCACATTGATCTTCTATAATTCCTTTTTTTCGATAATCCTATTAGTTTTTATACTTGGCACTTGAATATTGGTTTTAGAGAATTGTCTAAGTCTTTCCAGATGAGTCTGATGTGATGAAATTTTCTAAGTCTTGTCGGTGTATCTAATGTGACTCAATACCTGGTCTTTCAAATTGAGTATGAGGTGGAGGGTAGTACATGGATTAGCTAGCCGCATGGGTCCTGACCACACCAAATAGTGGTAGATGTGTACGATTAGTTGATTACTTATGATTATGTTGATTTGTATATATTCTTGTGATTGAAATAGAAAGTCCTCAAAAGTGATGAGAAGTTATCAAAAATAATTTTTCTTTAGATGATTTGATAAATTTGATGGTTTTTTATGAGATTAGTATTGATATTGGTATAAACATCTCAGAACCTATCCTACAAGTCCATTTCTCAATTGTGTAGGACCTACTATTGCTACCGCGGCTGGACTTGTGAGGTAGGGACTGATATGGACATTAGACTTGAGTATTATTGCTCTTGTTACCTTGTCCTGTTCTTATTAATATTCACGTCATGAGTCCAACTCCCTACCAAAATCAGACTTATGAAGTGGGAACTAACAAGGAATTATAGACTCCGTCTATGAGGTGATTATTCTATTAGTGGGGTTTACCCTATGATTATTGAGATAGACTCAGGGAGGAGGCTTGCCTTTGGATGAGTTAAGGATATAATGTTACAGTTTGTACAATTAAGATTTATTTTGTTGGTTGATGATACATTGAATGAGTTGGTTGTAATGCCTTGATTGATAATATTGTTGATATGAAGTGAGTATTTTAACTAAATATTGATTCACTCTTTGTTGATTGATAATGACTTGTTGATATGGACTTGGTTTTAGTTGTTGTCGATGCTCTCTCTTTACTGATTTCTCTTAAGCTCTGTATTACTGATTGTTATTGTTATCATCTTGATATGATGCTAATTTATGGCATACTCGATGCTGAAGAAGATGTATTTTTATTGTTCTTGGGTATGTTTATGTGGATATGATATGTTGATTGTGTATTTTAAAGGGAAATGATGTTTGATGATTATTTGGACTTAAGTTTATAGTTTTGCTGAAAATGGACATGACGAGCCACAGTACAGACCATGGAGTCAATATCACAACCTGTACTGTTGTTCTAGGATAAGTTAAAGTAGTTTTTTAATTTATTCGGTCGACACTCTTAGTATAATTATGTACGTATTCTCTCATCATTAGGAGCATACAACATAAGACCTTATATTTTAAATCTTTTCTTTGAGAATTACAAGATCTTATTTCATCTTCATCTTCAAGATTTACTACTCTATGATCTTAAGTGTAAATACGATGAATTATATATCTATTTTTCGTAGTGATAACATATATATGAGTATACAAACACCACAACTAGGGTTGTGGGAACCATGACCTATTAATGAAGTAGGTCTAGGTACAATTAGCATTTCTTGAATGGTGTGGTGCATGTATTGTAGGGTGATTCGATTGATTGCTTTCTTGCAGTAGCCAACATTAAGAACTTGCATGTATTATTTACTTTCCTTGGCGGGGGGTAAATATTATGAAAAGAACAATATAACATATAGTTGGAGATTCCATTAATTAACCTGAGACCTAGCAAAGATAATTAAATCCGAGATCAATTATCGTGATTTGGTATGAAACGCACTATAAGACCTGATGGAGATTAATGTATAGTCGCCTAATAGGCATGGAGGTGTTTTTGTTGAAATTAGCTAGTAGATTTTCCATGCATAGCACTGGGATAGAATCCAAGTACCAAACACTTATAGAGTTAAGGTTATGAGGAACATAGTCTTAGTGCTTTATCACCTTGATTTACAACTTGAATAAATCACGAACTTGTTACTGTTAAGCAGTAATCCTGAAACTAAAACCCAAATTTATTTTTCTATAATATTTTACTTCTAAAATACTTCCTACAACAAAACAACATGTTAGTTATATATTTCTCCATATTCCCTATGGGATCAACCCCAACCCTCGATTGGGTTCTATATTTAACAAAATCCACTTTACGCTTTTAATTATTGTTTCTTTTTTCACAGGCTTATAGGTAGTTTATTCCCTCTACCCAAAGTTCGGGTGAACCTTTGCTTTATTTTGATCCAAAAATCATCTGCACTTACAGAAAAATGGCTCAGATGATTAATGAACTAGCTTCAATAAGGGAAACAGAGGATTCTAGACTTACAGTTGAGCAAGAACACAAGGCTCGGTTAAACCTAAACCCACATAATAATGCTGATGATAATTAGAATGATTGTTTTGCAGAAATTAATGCCATTATTCTCCTGCCGCTCGGCAAGGATCTAAGTTCAGTACTACTAGCCTATAATCCAAATACAGAACTTAAAGGGGATGTTCAAAGGGACAACTAGGGAGGACCGCAATCTGCACTTGACCATTTTCAGTGAATTTTTCAGCCATTGAAAATTCATGGGGATATATAATGTGCTATATGCCTTAAACTATTTCCCCTTTCACTTTCGGATTAGGCAACTTTATGACTAAATGATCTCCCAGAATGCTCGATCATTACTTGGGTAGAATTGAAAGAAGCATTCTTGGAGTGATTCTTCCTATCTTCTAAGATTCTGACACTCAGAGATGAGATCATTAACTTTAGAAAAATTCATGGTGAAGCACTGTATGAAACTTAGATTGGATCTAAGAAGAAGATGAAGTAGTGGCCCAACCACTAGTTTCCTGATGACTATCTTAAAAAAAAGGTTCTATATAGCGCTGAATTCATCCACCGAGCCGATGACTGACTCTATTATGGGTGGTTTATTCATGGTTCAAACTTTTGAGTACATTGCTGAGAATTTCGATGAGATCACTAAAACTAATAGAGCTTGACATACTCGGGAGTCAGATATTAAAGATGGAGTCAATATAATTATGATTTTTGCAAAACAAAGAAGGAGAGAAGATGATAGAGATCTTAAGGTAGCACATATCCGAACACAGTTTGACTTAATCACAAAGACATTAATAGGTGATGTCAATGTATTGTCATCAAAAAGGAAAGCTCCAACTTATGAAAATTATTACATTAACATTGAGGAAGAGGCAAAGAATGTTAATACGGAGGGATACTAAGGTCGGCACTTCAGAGAGCATGATGATTGGCATAAGAGAGATTTTAGAAGAGATGATTATTAATGAGACAACTAGCAGAGTAATAATGATTACAGAGAGGGGGTGTATATAATTTTAAAGGGAAGAGAGAAAGAGGCAGATGGTTTTTCCTCTAGGATTAATAACATACTTTGAACAATTGTTAAAACGATCTAAATCCTCTGATTAGGGGATCAATGATATCAAGAAGGATTTATCTAATGTGACACATCTTGTTGACTCCCACTCCACTTCTATCAAGGGGATGGAGAGGCATTTTGTAGATAGGTAGACTGCAAAACAACGTATTGTCAATCTAAGGAATATTGTCCATGGTCTAGCTATCACTACTAGGAGAGGAAAAGTGGTCACAAATCTACCTAGTCCAGTTGTTATAGATGTCGGTGATGATACTCAAATAGAGGTGGAGGGTGATAACACAAAATATAAAATTTTGGAGAATAGGAAAGCAGATGAGAATAATGAGATAGTAGAGAAGCTTCTTGTCAATCATAGGGAAGGAAAGGAAAAAGAGCCTCAAAATATGATCATGCCTGTACCTAGACCTCCTCCTCCCTTCCTATAGTTCCTTAAGAAAAAAGTGGAAGATGGAAAATTCCATAAATTTTTGAGTGTACTGCAACAGTTATTCGTAAACATTCTATTGGTAGAGGCATTAAAGCATATGTCGGGTTATGTAAAGTTCATGAAAGATGTAATATATAAAAAGAGGACTATGAAATGTGAGCTTGTGAATGAGTTGCACCATCATGGTGCCATTGCTTCATGTTCATAGTCTAGAAGAAAGTAGACACCAGAACCTTCACTATACCTTGCACCATTGGAAGTGTTCTAGTTTTCTAAGGCATTATGTAATCTTGGATCCAACATCAACTTGATGCCACTTAGAGTTTATAACTAGATAGCCTTGGGAGCCCACAAAACCACTACTATGTGGTTTCTCATGGCAAATTACATTGTCATAAATCCTATAAGGATGTTGTTCAATGTTCTGGTGAAGGTCGAATCCTTCATCTTCTCAAAAGACTTCGTCATTCTTTACTATGAAGTCGATTTTGAGGCTCTCATTATACTTGGGCGACCATTCTTTGTCACTAAGAGAGCAGTAGTATATATGGAGCGTGGTGATTTGAAATATAGACTTAATGACCAAGAGGTCACTTTCAATATCCTAAATACCATGAAGCAGTCTAGTGAACTTAGAGTGATGTCTGGAATAGATACCATTGATGACCAAGAGATTGTTGATGTTACTCCTTTAGAAGAAATAGAGACACTAGTTGTAGTGATGAAACATATATATACAGCTTTGTTTTCTAATTATTGTGAGGTGTAGTAATTGCTAAACGTCCAAGTGTTGTTCTACTATGCTCCAAAGAAGTTTGATATAGACTTAAAGAATAGGATGACTTCTCCTGCAAGACCATCTATTGTGAAGCCCCTTGTTATGGAGTTGAAGTCTCTCCCTACCATCTTTTTTACATATTCATCAGAGCCAGGAACACTATTTCAGGATCATATCAACTGATTTTATAGAGCTGCAGGTAGAGGCTCTTACTTTTGTTTTGAGGAGATTTTGGAGAGCTAATGCATAATCTATAGTTGACATCATTGGGATTCCCTACAGTATCTGGTACTCACAAAATCTAGTTAGAGTAGAATGCTATACCCATTGTGGAAGGCCAAAGGCCTCATAATCCACATATGCAAGAGGTGCTTATGAAGGAGATAATCAAGTGGTTGGATGATAGGGTAGTAGATATTATCAATGATAGTCAATAGGTTAGTCTGGTGAAATATTTGTCAAAAGAAAAGGGGAATAATTATTTTCCCTAATGAGAAGAATTATATAATCCAAATGAGGCCTGTGACTGGATGGTACGTTTGTATGGACTACAAGAAACTAAACGTGTAGACCCAAAAAGACCACTTTCAACTATCATTCATGGACCAGATGACTGATAGACTGGTTGGGAGAGGCTAATATTGCTTCTTAGATAGATACACAGGCTATAACCAAATTTCTATAGTGCTAAAGGATCAGGAGAAGACCACCTTAACCTTCCCATATAACACAGTGGAATGCCATTTGAGCTTTGTAATGCGCCTGTAACCTCTAAGAGATGTAGGATGTCCATCTTTAATGATATGGTAGAGGATGTGATCGAGGTGTTCATGGATTATTTATCTGTAATAGGATATTCATTTTATGACTATCTTGCTAATCTCACTAGAATACTTGAGAGATGCAAGAAGATAGCCTGGTATTGAATTGGGATAAGTGTTACTTCATAATTCTTGAAGGTATTGTTCTGGAACACAAAATTTATACAAAAGTCAAAAAAATAGATAGAGCTAAAGTTGAGATCATTTCCAGGTTGCCTCCCCCATTTTCGGTGAAGGGTATTCATAGATTTCTTGAACATGCAGGTTTTTATAAGAGATTTATCAAGGATTTCTCCAATTTGCAACCCTAATGTAAAAATATTTTGAGAAAGAGGTCAAAATTTGTGTTTTATGATACATGTATTATGGTATTTGAATTCCTTAAAGAGAAGTTGATTACTGTTTTAGTCAAAGTGGATCTAGCCTAATCACTACTTTTTAAAGTTATGTATGATGCTGGCGGAGTGACTCGAGGTGTTTTCCTGGGCCAAAATCATGAAAAGGTGTTTCATCCAATATACTATGCTAGAAAAGTGATGAACCCTAATAAAAGAAATTATATGGTGACACAGAAAGAGTTGTCGGCATTGGTGTTTTCTTTTGATAAGTTTTGGTATTATTTGTTGAATACATGAGTAATAATCCATATTGATAACTCATCCCTGAGGTATTTGATGATAGAAGGATACCAACCCAAGGCTGATTCGATTGATTCTCTTACTTCAGGAATTAGACTTCGAGGTGGTTGACCGAAAATATGAGGATAATCAGGTAGCAAACCATTTATCTAGAATGGAGGGAGGACATGTTGAGTCTGAAGGTTTTGATATCAATGATGCATTTCCTGATGAATAGCTTCTAGGTGCATCATATGATTTGATAACATGGTACATATATTTTTCTAACTTTCTCGTATCAGACATTATGCTTGCTGATATGAATTTCCACTAGGGGAAGAAATTTATGCATTATGTAAGGAATTTACTATGGAATGATACCTATTTATATATGATCTCACTGATGGTTGATTTGAATATATGTCTCAAAAGAGGAAATAATAAGCATTTTGAAAGCCTACCATGTATCTCATGTTGGGTGTCACCGCAAAATCCTACAGTGTGGATACTACTGGAACACAATATACCAAGATTCATAGGATTATGTCAAGTGTTTTTATCATTTTCAAAGGTAAGGAGGTATATCAAGGAGGCATGAAATTCCCCTAAGTCCAATCATGGAGGTGGAGTTGTTTGATATTTGGGGTGTAGATTATATAGAGCATTTTGTGACCTCATATTGGGTAAAGACATTCTAGTTGTTGGAATATGTTTTGATGTTGCTGAAGGTTGTGGCTCTACCATATAATGATGCAAAGGGTGTCACTTAGTTCCTAAAGAGGAATATATTTTCTATATTTTCTACCCCGAGGGTTGTTATCATTAATGGAGGCTCTCACTTCTGTAACCAACTTTTTTGTGCTTTGTTTGCAAAGTATGGGGTGAATCCTAGATTTTCTACTTTGTACCATCCTCAAAATAGTAAGAAAGTGGAAGTTTCTAATTGTGAGATCAAGGCCATCCTCGAAAAGACTGTCAATAAAACTAGGACAAATTGGTATCATAAGATTTATGATGCTCTTTAGACATATCGAACAACCTATAAAACACCCATTGGGATATATCCATAACATTTGGTGTATGGGAAGGTGTTTTACTTGAAAATCGAGCTTGATCACAAGGCCATGTGGCCTTGAATAGATTGAATTTGGACATGAAAGAAGATGTTGATTTGAGGTTGGACAAGCTGAACATTCTTGATGAGTTCATGCTGAAGGAGAATGCGACATTGTACAAGGAGTTCATGAAACTATATCATGATAGGAAAATTTAGAAAAGGAATTTCAATCCCGGTGATAGGGTCCTGTTATTTAACTTGAGACTTTGCTTATATTAGGGTAAGCTAAAGTCAAGATGGTATGTCCATTTCGTTGTGGCTCAAATGTTACCACATGGTGCAGTCGAGCTTGAGACGAAGGATAGAAATCATTTTAAAGTGAATGGACATGGGTTGAAGTTGTATTTGGGAGCTCCTGAAGAATTAAAGGTTGTGTAAGAGCTCAAACTTGAGCAAGTCTAAGTACTCAAGGATTCTGTGTTATGCCACAACGATAAATTAGGCGCTACTTAGGAGACAACCCAAGGATTGTACTTGTAATTCTAATAGATAACTCAATTTTGTGTAATATTGTCTGGTATATGGTCAGTTGTGCTGGTATGGAAATATTTGGGAATTTAAAAGATGCAAGTTATTAGAAGTGAGACCACGAGCAGCATTATGACTCGTGGTTTCATCTATAGAATGCTGAAACAGATGAACAAAGTGTCCTAAAAGATCACGATTAGACAGTACGTTCCATATTAATGACCTTTTGGACAGTACTAATAACCGTGGTTTTAAGTCCTGAAGCAAAGTCCAAGCCTATGGGTCAAACATACAAACTGTGGAATCAACTTTATTATCTATACTATTTAAACCATAGGATCCAGGTAATTTTTCTATGGCTCTTATAACATTGTAATAGTACAGTCCATGGAATGCATCCTATGGACCATACAGTGTGGTCATGACTTATAAAGGTGGTCCTTAGGCCTATTTTTAAAGTCTGGCCCGCTTTCCTCCAACCCAACTCGGTCAATGCAAACAAAGGGTTTTAACCCTATTTATACCCAAAATTAAATGCACCAATTACTCCGAAAATTACACCCTCTGAGTAATGCATCATCCCACGTCTCCCAATTTAAAATTTTCACATTCCCACTCTATATAAACTACCCTCTATTCGTCAACACCCAGTATATGACCGCAACTCGATTTACATTAAACTTGGTTTAAGTTTTTATGGTTATCGAGTTTATTTTCATCCCAACTCATACACTAAATATCTTCTATTGGTAAGAAATCTAAAAACATGGTTTCATAGTATGGCTACTTGTTAAAGATTTTTTAAATTGGGAATTGGTGATAATTATAGGGTGTACATTGCAGATATTTGATTTTGAAGAACAAATTAGAAGAGGGAGTATAGGGTTAATTTTAATTTGGATGATTAATTGGTGTTTATTTTCTTGATATTATAAAACATAGTGGTTCGGGTATGTTTACACCCTCTTAATCTGTGGGAATTACGATGTCATTCTACATCATAAGTGGATCAACGTTATTTTTCCTTCCAAGACTCCACACTAACCTAATCTCTGATAAAGGCAAAGTTTGAGTAGCCTATGCATGCTAAATTTAGGTACACAAAAGGACTCAAAAAAGTTTGATGGTTAATGTTATGAATACTATATTTTCTTGAGTGGATTACTCCTTCATATTGTTTACAACTTTCAGAGATTATTTTGGAAGTCTTGATCAAATTAGAGTGATACATTCAAACCTCATACGTAAACCTTCGTATTCAGGGGGTATGGGAAATAGCACAGACCGTAGGGTTAACTCTACAGACTGTACTATTGGTCCTAGATACCTGATAGAGGGTCCAAGGCCAGGTTCAATATTACGACCTATAGGACATCTCATAGGTTAAGCCCTACAGTCCATATAGTAGTTTGTAATATTAAACCTAAGATGCAACACTGCAGGTTTTACACAATGAAATAATAGGACAGACCATAATATGAATATCACAGTTTGTAGTCTAAGTTGTACTATTAACTGAAGTTGGGGCCTGAAGGTGATGCACCTATGGTTCACACCATGGCCCGTGGTATCATTACCATGGTCTATAGGTTGAGTCGTATTGTATAACTAAAATTTTTTTTCTCTTCTTTGTAATTCCAATTCAAACGTTTACCCTCATAGATATGATGGATCTAAAGAATAATACTCCAAAGAAGAAGACTCCAAGGAAGAAGCCTCAAAAAAGAAAACATCGGATGTTGAATATGCTCTACATGACTCGGCAACAAATTTGAGGCAACTGGGTCTTTATAGTTTTACTTAGTAAGTGATGAAGAACATTTTCCTTGTGAGATGAGGCATATGACAAAAAAAATGCCCTTGTTGTAGTAGCACTGACTCCCTAGTATAAGGAGGGAGCGGGTTTTTCAAACATTTCTAGTGCTAATGATAGCATTCTATTTAGAGATGAAGGATTAGATGATGTCGCATCAAAGGAGGCCACCCCACCACCATCCCAGTTCAAGTCTAAGAGAGATGTGGAAAATGGGAAGAAGGATTCATTGAGTAAGAGGTGGTTTGTCCCAGTAATACGGTACATACTTATGAGAGATGACTGGCCAAATGAGAGAGACCATCTGAACCAATAGATATTTGAGGAGAACCACATCAACATTGCTGGTTTAGACTCTATACCAGTGATAAAAGTCTTTTTTGAAATATACCAATTTGATTAGGTAAAAGACCCACCCAGTAAGTACATTCATGAGCCTCCAATGCTGCTATACTAATTAATATGGCTCCAAATAAAAAAATGTGTTGAAATCTCTGCCTACTTTGGATAGAGTTCATATTCGAACGTGTCTTACTAATATTTTGGAGCACACTATCCAAAGATTTATATGGTGTGATTTTGTAGCACCGATTATTTTCTGTGATATCCAGCATAGATTGAGATCTTCTTTGACGAGGAGCATTACAAGAGACAGGGAGAAGAGGACAGAGCTATCTTCATGTTGCGCAGGAACATTGTAAAGGCAATTGATGATACAGGTTGGGTATCGGCTCCAGTTGTCACACTGCAGGCCAACATCTATAAGGCCTCCCTCACTTTTGTGCCCAAGTTCTAGTGGTCTTTGGTTTTCTTTTGGCTGATTCCGACTACTAATGATAATACTTTAACACCTAATAGATTTTTTATCATAGCCATTATTATTTTTGTATATGAGATTTGACTTTTTTTCTCTTTATTTGAGAGAAGATAAGGGAAGAGACAAACGAGAGTGGACGACACTACCTTTATCTTACATAATATAGGACTTGATATCTTATAGTGGCTTCCCAACTCTTAAAGGGTTTGATATTATGAGCATAGCCTCATATGTGTCTAACGACTCCCTTATAAGGGACACGATGAACCTTGTAGCACGTTCTAGATAGAGGTCTTCATCCTCATCAGCCGTCGCATATATAGAATCAATTTTGAGAGATTTTACACTGCTTCCACCACTACTACTACTACGGTTGCCATCATTTCTGCTACTGCTATTGCCCTTCCTTCCATAGAGGACGAAGTTTATACTCAAACAGTTTTCAGTGGTGTTCCTCCATCCACTATTGTTCCTCCAGCTACCTCTACACATTCTGGTGTATCTATTCCTTCTGTTTTTTCTTCTATAGGGGTGTTCACCTTATGTATGAGCTCTTGCACATGATATTGCACAAACAGACTGACACTGTTGCTACTATTAGTGATTTGTTTACCCAGATTTGCCAGTGGGTTCTGAAGAAGATTGGAGATTATAAGAAGAGGGTGATGGTTGTGCATAATACGGATGTGAGGGACCTTCATAGATGGATGGATTCCTTTGAGAAATACGATTTGTATAACTAATGGATCTTTAAGGTTTCAAATTTAGAGTCCCTGCAGCCTGAGTTGGTTGGGCTTTGAGATGAAATCACTGCCCTAAAAAATAGATCTGATCTGGTGATAGAGGCTTTATCAGTTAGTATAAAATATGAGGTGCTGACTTCTAGATAGTGTTTGAGATGAAGTTTTTCTCGTCTCTAAATCATAGATAAAAGGGCCCTCGAGAGTGGTGGTGATGAGAGTTCAGGAGATTGCTTCTAGGGTACCGGAGGTACCCCTTATATTACACCAAAATGTGCTTCTACCATTGTTATTGAGGTATGTATAGGTAGCCTTCCTGATGATATGGTGTTGGAAGGAACCATTGTTGCTACAGGCGATGCCCCTTTAGGTGAGCCCACATCATTGAGAGCACTGCCCACCGGTGATGTCGACTCAGATACGGTGGGGGTTCTTGCTGATATGCGCTCATCTGATACACCATATATTGGTGCCTAGGGCATTACAGGAATGTTCTACTCTTCTACTCTTTCTTGGGTGTGTGCATTGAGGATAATACACCTCTTTCTGTCGGGGTGGGGCTACCTACACTTGAGGGGTTTTTTTGTCATGTTTCTTTTCCCCTGAGTGAGATATTATAGTAGAACCGACATGCTTATAGTTTATATTTGTTTTATGATGTGTGATTAAGTAGATAACGTTAGCTAATTTGCTTGCAATCAAGTTCTAATTTTGAAAAAAAGAGGACTTGGTTTGTTATTTATTAAAATTTCACCTCTCTAAAATATTTTGATTATCCATGGATACCGTTTTTGTGTTAGTTAACCTTTAGGATCTGTATGTGTCATTGTAAATACTGACTTGTTGATTAGAACTTAAATTAGGGCTTGTATCCACTGACTGATAGTAGGTAGTATAGTTAGATGCCAAGAGAGTGCGAGGGAACTACTCCTTAACTCAGGCTAAAATCCTAAGTTGAGGGTGAGTAGAGTAAGAGTGTCAATAAAAATTGTCAGAAAGCAAAAATAGATGTTATATAAAATTAAAGACAGGTACAGTGTAAAGTTGAAAAGAAAATTGTTGAAACTGAAAAAGAAAAAAATTGAAAAGAAAAAAAGCACCGCTTCTACAGCATTCAAGGAAAAAATAAGGGAAAAGGGAATACTAGCGATGAATAGGTGGGTTGAATAGCATAGTTCTAAAGGAGGATTAGTCATTATTTCCAAAATATACCACACCCAAAACTGAGCCTATGTTACGATATAAAAAGTACTAAAGTGATCCTAGTCTGACTGTCTGAAAACCTAGGTGTATAAAATAAGGGCAAGCTTATGGTCTTTGTACACGTACTGGGTTAACTTCTATTGTGAGAGGGAGCAAACTAGTGTAGTGTCAAATCTACATTGCTTCAATATTATAGGGACTTCTTTGATGTGACAGCATCTTGTCTTATTCTTTGCTTGATAATTGGTTGGGTTAATGTTTTTGATGTACGTACTATCATTTGTTTTTATTGCAATGTCATCCTTAGACCTTGTTGTGTTAATTTGCATAGAATGGGTAATACATAGATGGTTCTTGGATTGTGAATAAAGGAGTTTATCAAAGTTTGTGCTCGAGTTTATATGACTGTTTTATATTTGCTAATATTGGTCTTTTTAAGCATCGTGTGGGTTTTGTTATTGTTTTGTTGCTTGAGGCCAAGAAAATATTCCAAGTTGAGGTGTTGATGTGCCTCTAATTTATGAAACTTTTGATGCTAATACAAGGGATATTTTTACTATTCTTGTTTATGTTTATGTGTATATGATGTGTTTTTTGTGTCTTGTATAGGGAAATGATGTTCGGTGACTATTCAGACACAAGTTGAACAATTTTTCTAAAAATGGGCATTGTGATCCATAGTACAAACCATGAAATCGAGATCACTGACCAAATTGTTGATCATAGGATAAGTTCTTGAAAGTGGAAATTTTGAAGGTTTGACCTATGGACTAAGATGGTGAACCTTTATGTATTGACAAGAAATCATATTGTATGTTCATGAGCACTAAAATATTTTACATAAAGACTACGACCTATAGCATAGATCTATGATGTCGATATTATGGATCGTACTGTTGGTCTGTGACATGAAAATTGAGACGTGATTTTTGGAGGCTTAAGGAAGAACCAATAGTACATATTGTAGGATGAACACTACGGGTCATACTGTCACTCCATGATATGAGACCTGAAGGTTGTTTTCTAGTTGCATAGTATGAGCCACAGGGAAAGGATTACACTGACCATTGGTTGCCTCCCATGTTCTATTTTGTTAGTCACCGATATTATTTTCCTAATTTTTGTAGATCCTAATGTCTATAAATAGTTAAAGTAGGCGTTTATTTTTTTATTAGATAATCTTACTATAGTTTGGTATGTATTCTCTTATCATTTTGAGCATACAACACATGACTTCATAATTTACATCCTTACTTTGAGAAATACAATATCATATTCCCTATTCATCTTTAAGATTTAATACTCTACGATCGTAAGTGTGGTTCCTATGCATTGTAAAACTATTCTTCGTAGTGATAACATAAGAATGAGTAGGGTTGTGGGAACCATGACTGGTTAATGAATTAGGTCTAGGTATAGTAAGCATTTCTTAAACAGTTTGGTGCATGTATTGTAGGGCTCTTTGCTTTGATTGCTTTCTTGTGGTGGCAATGTCAAGAATTTTCTCGTATTATTTACTTTGTATTATAGGGGTGTAGATATTAGGAAACTAACACCATAATAGATATTTTTACATTCCATCTAATTAACCTGAGACCTGGTGGAAATGGTTAAACCCGAGATCAATATTCTAGGGTTTGTAAGGAATGCACTATGAGACCTAACGAAGATTATTGTAAAGTCACCTAATTGGGAGTGGACGCATTTAGGTGGAATTAACCTCTGTATTTTGCATGCATAGATCCGGGATACAGTACTAGTACCGAATACCTATAGTCCTAGTGTCTTCATCACCTTGGTTCACAAGTTAAAGAAATCACGAACTTGTTACTGTCAAGCAATAATCCTAAAACTAAAAATCAATAAAATTTAATTTTCTATAGTAGTTGCTTCGAAAATACATACTACAATAAAACAATGTGTCAGTTGACATATTTCTCCGTATTCCCTGTGGGATCGACCCCAACCCTCAGTTGGGTTCTATATTTGACAATGTCTGTTTTACACTTCTAATTGAGGTGTGTTTTGGGTGACATCACATCATGACACCCCGTATTGGTCATTTACTTTCATTATAAATTATTCGTGTTATACTAATTTATAGCTCATAGGTCAAAGGATTGTGGTTGGTATGGTTGGAGTAGTTGATAATTCTTTATTATTTTGTTGGACTGACAAGCCATGGTTACTTTCTTGGTACAAGTTGTTTATTTGGTACTCACTCTCTTCCCTTTTTACACTTGTGTAGGCGCATATTCTGGCATAATTTGATCATTCCGCTTTCAGATTAGTTTGAGGCTCGAGTTATTAGAGAGTCAAGGTAGTTATTTGTCATCCGAAAGATGCTCGAACACTTTTATTTATGTATCAGATCATACTTGGGGATCCTAGACAGTTAAGAATTATTTCATTTTCAGCTTTTTATTCCTTATATTAGAGACATGTACACAGTGACACTGATTTCTGGGTGGTTTATAGTTGGATTTTTGAATTGTACCATCTTTTATTCTTGTTGATTCATTACTTTCCACATTACCCTTATAGAATTATGTAGGATTACCTATCTAGGGTTGGGTTTAGGTTGGTGCCATCACGGCTTAGGATTTTCAGTCGTGACATTAAGAAACTCTCCCAACATGGGATTATTATGTTTGATATCATGAGCTCACATGGTGTATCTCAATTAAAAGAAACTCCCACCCATGTTCCACCGATGTGTAGTTTTTAATAAGGTCGTATTATGCATGAATCACTCTAGTTTACTTCTAATATGGTTATTTTCAATATTATGCAACTCGATAGTTCCAATTATATTTTTATCATAAATGATGTGTCATAGTATATCAATTTCATGATTCAGTTGTTTGTTTAGTTTAACTCTTCTATTCAGCATCATATTTTTATAATTTTCTTAGCATATGCATGTCCGCATACCAGTACATTCAAAGTTCTAATGCATATTTCATGCCTACATTTACACTATAGATTCAGGTATTCCACTCAATTTCATGGATGATAAATGTAGGCAGATCCTAGTCAGCACTAGTGAGTCCTCATTCTTTGAGGGAAACTTATTTAGAGTTTTCAGTTTCTTTAACCTTTTATAAGTTATTTAGAGTAGCTTCTGGATTTTTCCTAATTTCTAATCAGCATTAGTATAGGATTCATAAACAGTCAGTGTAATAATTTTTAATTAATATATAAATTGGCTAGTGGTTATCAGTTTTGAACAACTCCACTGATCTAATAATAAAGTTTTACTCCTATGTTATTTTAATTCATGAAAAACTTAGTCCATGTATCATCTCCCATAGTACTTTACAGTTCAAGCTTTATGTTTCATGTCAGGCCAAGGGGGGCTTGGAGCCACCCGTAGTTCCAAGTACCGTGTTATGTCCAGGGTATAGACTTGGGGGGTGACAAACATGGTATCATAGCACAGAGTTCAAGTGTCCCAGGGAGTATGGAGTCGTTTCTAGTAGATTCTTTCTTATGGTGTGTTATGAACCACACTTATAATTACGAGGCTACAGGATATATAGGAAAAGTTTCCCATCTTTCATATTCTAAGTCAAGTGATAGAGAACACATTTAAGAAAGTTATGCAAGATTCATAAAGTGCTCCAATCCCTTAGACTATGCCTCACCTTTAGGGTATTAGAACAATAAAACTTTAATCCTTATCTATGATGTTCTTTAATAAAGTGCCTTCAGGAAGATCAAAATCTGCATGAGAGATTAAAAGGATCCCATTAGTTCATTCATGTCTTTTGATTCGGAAACATACTCCTTATTTATATAAATAGTTCTTTTTATTCAAAGTATGTATTTAAAGATCTTTCTCTAAATTCTTTATCAATTGAGACTTGTAAGGGAGGAGTATGACTCAAAATATTTTAGCAATAGTTCTAACAAAAGATAGTGTTATGGAGATGTTAAACCAATCCTTATGTGGTAGGATAATACTAGAACTAGGAATATAAAGTTAGAAGTTTAGAGATAAAGGTGGGCATAGTTATTAATTGTGTCATGTAGCTATAATAATATGGTTATTAAGTGGGTAATGGTATATTATGTTCTAAAGTGTTGACTAAGGTGTAGTAAATATGGTGTAGGATTCATGGTGGTATATAGGAGGAGTACTTGTTGGTTAGGAAGACTTAGATTATGTTTAGATTAACGAAGGATTTTATGATGAAAAGTTATTATGTTAGGAAGATCAAGTATAGGATACAAACAAGATAAAATGGAATTGATGGGTTTAGGCCATACTTTGTGGTTTCTATAAAAGGACCTTATAGTATTCATAAGCATATGATATCTTATAAAATAGAGCTATGGGGAATAGATTAAGTATAGCG
>JBDJHY010083220.1:0-13802 GCA_039654485.1 Withania somnifera
ATAGTTAGTATATAGTATATATCTTTAGTATATATATAAATATTATTAGTAACTATTGTATACGTATTAATTTAAACTATGTAAATATATATTTGTATTAATTAAGTGCGTTTAATTTTTTTTTAAACTGGACACTGTTTTACGGATCGTACCGGACACTATTTATATGGGTGGGCCGGTCCAGATCAAGTAATTGAGCCCGAGTTGGCTCTGCCCATTTGGGACTGGCACAAAATTTTAAAAATCAGACCGGAACGGGACCGATCCGGGCCAATATTTTTTTGGACCTGACCGACCCATTGACAGGCTGAAATTAGAAAAAAAATCGCTCATGATGAGCTTGCTATTGCGGTTAAATTAGGACTTAGGCTAGGTGTCATATGATCTTTATATGTATCACAGCAGAATCATCCTTATTTGGGTTCTCTATCTATGCTCCAGTTGAACTATGGGTGTTAGAATGAACTAGAGTCTGATCCATGCTCCAATCGAGCCTTGAGTGTGAAAGGGTATTCATTAGATTCATTTGGAGTCCCGCATTGATAGAAAATAGATTGGTAGATTATTTAGATAAAATTATATATTCTTTCCTTATGAGTTAGTTTCGAGATTGAATTACCATATTTTAACACAATTAAGCCAAATTGTCATACTGACAGATTCCTTCCACGAATGTGAACTAATTAATTGGATGATCAACTTCAAATGCCAGATGATTGTTTTTTAAAAAAATTAAATAAAGTTGTCCTTGTTGAAACCAGAGAACTAGTTGTGTAAGAAGAATAAATACTATTCGAAAATACGTATACAATTTTGGAATATCCCATTAGATGATTAGAAAAGAATATGGTTTTATGTACTTTTTAGTGCTGCACTTGCTAAAATCTGGGGATAAAAAAAAAAAAAAGTTGAGTTTGCATTATTAGCTATGAAAGGTACAGATCATTTCTTTCGGGAAATTCCTAGCAGATAACGCTGTTTTTTTTTAAATGGTCATACTGAATACAAATGTAAATTAATCGAACAACTAGATTCTGAATACAACGTGTATGTTAGCAACAACATCAAATCAAGTTATTTTATGCATACAAGTATACAATACTATGAAGGCCTCCTAACGTTTGGAAGAATATATAAAAAGAATTAATGCATGCACCTTTATTGGATGATTGGCTCGATATTAATATAGTTATGATTACTACACTTTATGACATTGTAAGAACAGATTAATTTTATCTCAATGTTCATATAGTGTAATTTTTCTTAACTATGGTACATGGAAAATTATTGTATTAATAATGTAGTGGATTCTAATGCATGTATTTGTATGGATAAAGACACAATTACCTTTTAAAATCTTTTTCACATTTTTTGGTAAAAAATAATTATTTTTAAAATTATACAATTTATGTCATTTTTAATTTACTGAACTAATTATTATAAAAAATAATATTAACATAACTAATACAAGCATAACTTATACAAACATAACTAATACGCTATATTTAGCATATTCTTATACACCTTAAAGTTAAAGTCAAGTTGTTGCAAGTAGCTAGGAACAAGTACTAAATTTGTTCCTCTATAAGTGAAGAATACCTATTTCAATACGTAGACATATATAATGTGTAGAATATATATATTTTGGAAGATTGAAAGGAATAATATGTTTCATGTTGTTCCTTATGTTGTACTTGTAGATGTGCGAAAGAATGATCAGGTGCACATTGTTTAAAAAACAAATGTATTTTAGACCAACATGATGTTCATGCAAATCTTTTATACATCATTGCATTCACGAAATTATGTGTTTATTACTTACATTAAATAACTTATTATATAGTGAAGGTTTATGATAAATAATTATTCCTCCAAATTAAATCCTTAATGGAAAATGATTTTCCTTTGAGAACAGGGAAAACAAATACTAGAAAACTAAAAAGCAAGTAAGAGAATTACTTATTTTTCAGAAAAAAAATAATTCAAGAAAAAGATTTTTTTAAAAAAAATAATTCTTTATTGAAAATGGCTCCACAACCGAATATGATGCCCTAGAAAATTACATAGACTGACGTTAAGGTTCCAAAGTAATTACATAGACTGACGTTAAGGTTCCAAAGTATTGTCACTTTAATTAGTACAAACAGTTCGATAAAATACTATTCGAATTGAAGGGTTTGTAATGAAGAAACAATTAGTTTGGTCAAAGACACTATCACTTGCAAAGTTAGAGAAAAAAAGAATTAGACATAGAATAGGAGAAAACTAAAAAACAAAAAAATAGGGCACGAGGTTATATATACATATTATTAAACCAAAGGCAGGTCAGGTGGTGACAGCCAAAATTTTTATTAAGAATATATATATATATATATATATATATTATTTTTTATATATAATAAATTTTTTAGCAAAAGACTGTACTGAATATATATGGCTACGTCGATGACCAGGAGAATGATGGTCATGAGTAGGATTACATTTCTAAGTTTGGCATATTTTTATAGGCGAATTTAATTTTTTTTTAACTAACTGAATCAATTAACAATATTTAATTATGATTTTTTTTATTAAAATTTATATATTTTAACTGATTTTAAAATATAATTATAATTCACCATAGATCCGCCCATGTGTCTTTTGATAGGCCCTCTTACTTACGTACGTATTCTATCTTGTCATTTGTCAAATATCACCACGCATGTAAATTTATAATTATTACATCTCTCTCAATTGAGATGAGTTATACTCCATACAGGTGGAATAGTCTAATACAAAAGATAAGAAATAATTAATATTAAGTTTTATTTTATATTTAATTGAAATAAAATTATAGAATATTTATTATAAAATTATAGTGTTATTTTTAATTTTAAAATAATTACTTATAAAATAACTTGTTCTCAAACAAAACAAGCATTAAAAGTTTATCTGTTACATTTTAACATCTCGTCTTTCAATTTCATTGAAGTATCTTAACTTGTTTGGAGAAAAAGGAGAATACGTATATAGTTTTGATGACTGATAAAGTATTTTGATAATGGTAAAAGTGAATGTAGTTAACCCCTTATTATCTTTTGTTTATTCTATCAGGTGAACTAGGTTCTCCCATAAATGAATGCCGACCTGTACAAAAATAAAGAAGAAGAAAAAGAAAAGAATAAATTGCAAAAATAAAGGAGGATAACGAATGAAATAATTAAATAGCTGAAATAAAGAAGGAAAGAAATAACCAGAAGAAGAAATAGAGGAACACGGGAAGAAATAAAGATCCAAAGAGGAGTCAAAATTATTGATATCTGAGAGCAATAACTATTGAAGTAAAACTACACGAATTCATTGCAATATTGATATCTGAACCTAGTTCAGTTTTAGTTGTAAGTCATGATTAAGTTTGTATTATTAAGTAATTAAATTTTGTTTAATTGAATGAGAGGCATCTTTTGAGTTAAAAGTTTAATTAGCTATAAAAGGTCAGAGTTATTAGTCTTTTTTTTATTTCATCAATTGGAGTAAACTATGAGTTATGCAGTTGTGAGTCTGTGCGAGTGATCTCAAAGACAAGAGGTTATCGTCTTTGAAGGTAATATTATAGTTGGAGTAAACTGTAGAAGTTAATCACGTAGTGTCTTTTTTATTACTAAAAACGGGGCCACTATGGAATCGTATATGATTTTTTTTTTTAAATATGGTCATGAATGAAAGTGCAGGGGAGGGGGGGGGAATGGGGATAAATTGCTTTCTTTTTTTTTTAGTCAACTATCTGGCAGACCCAATCGACTGTTACTATAGTTTGATGAATATATAATATAAGGAATGTGCAGGAAAAAAATATACACACGATAATTTTATATTGGTTGAAGCTCAAAATGAGCCTTAATTCAATCCTCTTGGGTTGCAAGAGGGCTCACTATTTTGCTCTTTTCCTCTATTGAGTTTTAAATAACTCAGTATTACAATTTGTTACAAAATAGTTAAGCCTATTACAAGAACTCAATTCAGAAATGTTAAGCCTAATCTAGATCTTAGCCTCACACAAACTACTGAGTCTATTAGAATTTCAGTGAATACACAATATTTACTGAGTCTGTTAGGATCACAGATAACACTTGAAATACAATTGAGTTTGTCAAGAACTCAGAGTATTTACAATGATCACTGAGTCTATTAGAAGCCCAACAAATACTCTAATTTTTTAATGTTATAACTCACTCGAGTTTTTTCCTCCTTTGTTTTTTGTCTACACAGTATAAACCAAGTCATACAATGTTTATTAAAAGTAAAGCAAAGAAAAAAATAGTTCGAGGACATATAGAGTATATTTCTCCTCTTGAAGACTAGTTCCTCGTATAGATGTGGGAACTAGATGTTGGAACAATCCAAGAGTATTGATCCTTGAAAAGAGTTAAGATGGTGATTTTTTTTCAAAAATAAGGATGAGTCAAGAATAACTCTTTTTACTAGTCTGGTCGTTGAGTCTTGCAACGTCCAATTTTTTGAATCTCTTCAAAGGAAAGTTTGTCATTGATAACTTGTGCTCATTAATGATCATCTTCTTCCAATGCAGTAATAACTTTTGCTTTTTAAGGATCAGCATCTTCCAGTGCAGCACCAACATCTATCAATGCAGCCATAATATCTTTTATCATTAATACAGTACCAATATAGACTTTCAATATTAAGTTATACGGACATCTAGAGGAGACATTTTCTAGAATTGTTCTCCTTTATGTAAAAGAGTAGTAGCACAAAAGGAAAGATGACACAACGTTCAAATGATAAATTGTGACTAGATGAAGACTTTCCTAAAGATAAAAGCTATTTCGCCTGATCAAGAAAAATGTCTATATCAGAAATTCAGAAGACAACTCATCTTTGTAGCAAATGATGAGATCGAAGCATTTTATTTTGAACATGTAATCAACAAGAGAACTATTAACGAAAATTTTTCATCCAAAGGATGAAGATTTGCATAAGAAACTTTGAGAAGAAGTTCACAAGTGTAGACGGACAGGTAGAGAAAAAATTTGTCCATCCTTAAAAATCAAAGAACTTGATGATGTTGCACTTGATTAATTAAAGATATTCAAAACTAACAAATCTTCCATGCAGGATGATATCATCTAGCAGATTCTTGTGGAGATCTTTGTGTGAGAAATTTCAGAATACTATTTCTAACTCAAATTTGCTGAGATAGGAGAGAAATTTTAATTTATAAAAAGAAAAGAGGAAGATGAACGGACTTGAAAATTTACGATAACAGTTATTAACGATTGCTGAAGTGTTTTCTAGAGAAACGAAAAGTCAAAGTTACTCGTAAATATAATTCAATTAAGAGGTTTTGATAGCTTTAATGACTTTTACAAAAAAATTATTTCAAGAATAAATTAGTTTATCAGCATTATTTTAGTAACCTTTTAATAGTTTTTTATTCAGAAAAAATTCAAAAGCTTATCTTTATTTCATAATTTAAGGCACATATCAAAGCAAGTTGAGCAAAATAGATGATTCATAATCTCACAGAAGTAATGTAGTGTCAAAGACTGTTTCTTTATCAAAATCTTATAGAATATTTAGACATGCAACTATTTTTCCTGTAGAGATTACCTAGCAATCCATACAAATATCTTTTCGTAGGTACCAAGCATTTTTAAATCCTTCTTATTTAGAACAAATACCAATATTAATGAGTTTTCAGATTCAGTTTTTTCAATTCAGAATAACAAAATTTGCAATTGACATATTTATGACCTTCTGATCCACAATAATAACAGGGATGTGAAATATATTTGCAAATTTGATTATTTTTAGTAGACATATATTTATTAATGTCTTTTGATGTTCTTTTCTTTAAGTATTTTTTTTATTTGATTTTTTTGGGAAACTTCTTTCTTACTAAAAGTAGTCTTGACTTTAAAATTATTTTTTTCTTTTAAATTTTTTTTAGGATCTTTGTTAATCCATTTAAATCAGATATAATTAAATCTAATGAAACCTTGATACAAATATGATTAAAATGTTTAGGAGTACTTACCTCATTAACTTCATGAATAGCTATGAAACAAAGATTTGAAGATTCATTCTCCTCACCTTCAGAACAGTATTCATTAATCCAGCTGCTTAAGACCTTGTTCTTTGAAAGTCTTTTGAAAGATCTTCTTATGATTTCTGGACAGTCAGCAACAAAATGTCAAAACTTTTCGTATTCATAACATTTGTCATCATTTCTTAACTGCTCAAAACTATTCTTGTTTTTGGGATGATTGTGGTTGTTCCTTCTACTAATTTTGGTACGTCGTAATTTGTTTACCACAGTTTTGATGATAAGATCAATATCTTCTTCTTCATCATCATCAATAAAATTATTTGTTGCTTTGAAAGCAACAGTCTTTTTTTTGTCTCATCCTGATTCCTTTTGATGAGATGTGCTTTTTCAAACGCAATTAAGTCACCTCTGAGTTCATCACTATAAGCTCATTCGTATTCATACTTTCAATGACAATAACTTTATCATGCCATTGTTCTGGAAGACTTATAAGGATTCTAGAGATCTGATCAGTCATATGATATGTTTTTTCTACAACTTTGAATTCTCCAATGATCTTGTTGAATTTGAAAAACATCTATTCAATAGTCTCTTTTTCCTTCATTTGAAATAATTCATAATTATAGACCAGTAGACTCATGATGGTCAGCTTAACCTTGTTAGTGTCTTCATATATGACTTCAAGTTTGTCCCACATTTCTTTTGCAGTTTCACAGCTAGAAATTTTCTCATATTCATATCCACTTGTGGAGTTATAGAGAATATGTTTAGCTTTGGAGTTTATTAATAGTCTCAATCTTCTCATCTGTATAATTGTCTAATGAAAGAGTAATTTCACTTATAGATCCATCATTATTTTTGCATGGAGGAGTTTGTGGATCCCCATCTTATCATCCTCCATACTTTGACATGATATAACTTGATGAAAATTTTCTTTCTTATTTTCTAGTGAGAGAAATACTTTCCTTTAAAATAAGGTGGTCTTGATCAGAAGTTTCTTCTTTAAATAATGCTCCAGCAATATGTTGAGTCATGATCTTTACTCACTAGGCAATGAATGTGAGACCTTACTCTGATATCAATTAAAAGTGTAAGCGGAAGGGAGGTAAATTACAATTTTTCTTTTCTCTTAGTCAACTATCTGTTAGACCAGTCCATTGTTATTACAGTTTGATGAATATATAATATAAAAAATGTGAAGAAAAAAAATGTACACATGATACTTTTATACAGGTTGGAGGCCAAAATGATCCTTAATTAGTCCTCATGGATCGCAAGAGAGTTTCACTATTTTTCTCTTTTCCTCTACTGAGTTTTTAATAACTCAGTGTTACAATTTGTCACAAAATGATTGAGCCTATTACAAGAACTCAATCTACAAACGCTAAGCCTACTCTAGACCTTAGCCCCACACAAACTACTGAGTCTGTTTGGATCTCATCGAACGTACAATACCTAGTGAGCCTGTTAGGAGCTCAACAAACTCTCAAAATACAACTGAGCCTGTCAAGAACTCAGAATAATTACAATCTTTACTGAGTATGTTAGGAGCCCAGCAAACGTTCTAATTTTTTTGACGTTGGGTTTACATACTCATAAAGACCATAAAAAGATTTTCGTTTTATGGTTCTTTCATATACGTTTACTTTAATTGAATGAGCGTTCTGATTCTCAATTTCTCAAAATAATTCAATTGGTACATGCAAGAATAGCCAATTAAGAAGTCTCGGATGTACTAGCACTGCATCAAAGATGCAGTCATCAATTCTCCCGAGAGGTCACAATTGCCACGAGCAAAGATATTAATGAGTGTTGGAATTATATGAAATTTCAAAGTTCTTATTTACTTGAAAGGATAATCTAGTTATACGTCTTGAAACCAAGCCAATTTTTGTGCTTCTTTTTGATAAGGAAACCAACCGTCTAGATTAGAATAATTGTTTTATCCATTTTGTTGAGATATACACCATCTATGTTCTAGATGGGTAGAGTTTCTTAAATAAAGTATCTAAAAGAATTGGATTCTATCTCCTAATTTTTTCTCCTCTTGTGCTTTTAGTAAATAAAAAGGTAGTCTTTCACACTCGGCCAGAGAAAAAATTAGAAAAATAATAAACATGATGGGTTGACACCATAAATTCCACCCCCTAAAACCATATTTTGACTGTGCTCCTCACCAAATTCCCTTTCTTAGGTTGGGATAACACAACAATGAGTATTTCACTCCAGGACCCTAGAATTCGACATTAGGAAGTGTTTTCACACCATCGACCGACATTGACTCATACCAAATCTTTAAGGAAGAGATTGGTGATCCCAAGTTCTTTTACCCCATTTATAATGTCTTTTCCACCAGATCTAAATTTGAATAGGATGAATTACCCTCAGGAAAAATGATCAATTCATTCAGTATTTCCTTTTTTAGAGGAAATTATTCACATCTAAATTCTGTCTATAAATCACTAGAGGCCCGCGAAACAAAGAGAAGATGTGTACGAACGAGATATCCAGCAACAAGAAGAAGGAAAAGTTGGACCTCTTAGTAGGATTCGAACCCAGATGAAGTTCTGACCATCCATCAGAGAAAAAAGAACATGGGTAAAATAATTTTTCATTTCCCATCTCATGGAAAACCCTTTTCGCTTCGCTTAGCCTTATCTTTCATTGTTTAGTCTCCAAAGTGAGCAGTAGTGTGAAGAAAAAATGAATAGTATCCTCTTAAAGTTAGATCTTGATGGGGATATTATAACTATTTTACTTGGTGGGGGTGCCTATTTTACTGTAGGGGTTGGTTCACAAGTACAACCTTTGTAACTTCCTGGTATACCCATGGATTTGCCATTCTTATTTGGAAGGCTGCAATTTCCTAATTGCCATGGTTTCTTTTCCTGCTAATAGTTTAGCACATTCATTATGCCATTTTTTGGTTTCTTTTGAAACTTTTCAAAATAATTTTGTTTTTCCTTTTAAAATGGTGCTCGGAAATGGTAAAAGTAGTTGAATAGGAAAATCACTATGCCTCTAATTCAAGTAGTTGTTTATTTGGTACCACCCAAGGGGTGGGAATTAGTGAAAAGATCAAATGTCCAATCCATTTATATTTTTGGTATTCAAGCAGGACGCCGATGAGCACATTAAACTATCCTTGTGGTTGAGGGCACTCACAGCCTAGAAACAAGGACACAATTATTAGGGGAGTGCTATACCACTGAGCTAATAGCCCGTCATGCAAGCCTCCCACTAAGGGCCCGCTATGCCAAAAGTGAGAGAAACCTCATCCCTCTCTTTCCTTTTTCCTCCCCAATGTCACCACATGGGGGGAACATAGGGACCTGAAAAAGGGGTCCTATCTTTGGTACCGTTCTCGCTGTCCGTACTAAAATAGTTCTTTACCCCTAAATTTCAATGCAATTGTTGTGCCTCAATGCATTTCAAGAAGAACAAGCTAGCCTAGAGGTCAAGATAGTCTTGGTTTTAATTTTTTCTAGATGTATCAGAAATCTAGGTGAGATCTAATGTAGATCCAACTTTTGATTCACTCGTGGGATCTAGTCGGTCATAAATGTAAAGAAGAGTCATCTTTTACCCAACAGCAAAGAGTTTGAACCAAGATTTCCAGATGAACGGGCTACTCTTCATCTTTAGATTCCTATCTAATGATCTCGAACGGAATCCTTGACGTGAACTGCGCAGCAGTTGCACCCTTGCTTCTTGCCTATAAAGAGTTAGGATATTTTGTGAGCTTCTTCGCCTAGAAAAAGCCTCCTCTTTCTAAGTGTTATCAATTCCAGGAAGAGCACTCATTATATCGAGTTTTGGGTCAAACTAATCCATGCAATATTGTATCAGGCTACCTGTCTTTTTTGTAGTTGGATCTCCAAGTTTTTGGATAGTTTTACCTACTATTGGATTTGAACCAATGACTCCTGCTATATGAAAGCAGTACTCTAATCACTGAGTTAAGTAGGAAAGAAAGAAAGTAGTCCTCACCTCGAGTGAGCCCAGAAGTCAAGCAAGAATTGACTTTACACACTAAAAATGTCATCATTATCTGAGAAATTCAATGATCAAGGTTTGACTGCAGAATTTTATAAGTTTCCAAAAATTAAAGATACTGATCAAGAAATTGAATTTCAATTATTTGTAGAAACATATCAATTGGTCAAACCCTTGATAAAGGAAAGGGATGTTGTGTATTAATCACTCACATATACTTCGGAATTATATGTATCTGCGGGATTAATTTGCAAAAACGGTAGGGATATGCATGAACTAACAATGAAACATTCCTCTAATGAATTCCCTAGGAACTTCTATAGTCAATGGAATATATAGAATTGTGATCAATCAAATATTGTAAAGTTCCAATATTTATTTCTAATCATAATTTAACCATACCGAAATTTCAATCTATACCGGCGGGGCTAAGTCACAATAATTGAATGGATATCTAGGGGTAAAGCACTGTTTCGGTGAGGGCCGTGAGAGTGGTACCAAATCGAAGCAAACTCTAAATACTAGATATGACCTCAAAATAATAAGGGTCAAGGTAGGCTAGTGAGATGATGGGGGATACGCTTCATTGTTGAGAGGGAAATAGCTCGGATCACCAGCTAAGGCCCCTAAATGACCGCTCAGTAATAAAGGAGGGGCAAGAAAACTCTATGGAAAGATGGTGGTTTAATTCAATATTGTTTAAGAAGGAGTTAAAATGCAAGTGTGGGCTAAATAAATATCTTGCCAAATAGTTCAAATCCAGCACAGCACAGATTTACTTTTCAAATTACAAGCACCAATAAAATGAAACTGTTTAAAAAGGGTACGATATCAGGCTTTGCGAGATACTCTATCTGTTTATCCTTTTTTATTCATAAAAAATAGTAGATAAAATAGAAGGCTTAGAAGGGATACAATGAAATTATGTGATTGGATTTCCAAAAGCAAAGGAATGAAGCGGTTAATGGGGACGGAATGTAAATTCGTAGGCAATATGTCTATCCTACTTCAAATCAGTGTGGTAGAAAAAGTATGTCAATCTATTAAAATATGGTATGCTGGCAACACATGTACTATAATGGCCGGGACAAAGTGTCATGATCCCACGAGGCTAACCCCAACAACCCATCCTCAAGTCAGATTACAGGTTGTAACTCACCTGTTTGAAGCTGAAATCACTGGTAATCACCGGTCAGCCCTACGGCGGTGAATTTGTTTGCGGTCCTTGTACACACTGTCGTTTCAATATGAAAATAAAAAAAATAAAAATAAAAAGTCATAAAAATGTCATTTTATTCAGAACCCCAATTGTGACATCCCTTCTCTCCCACTTCACACCTCTTCAAGAGTTAAAATAGGAACAAGAATCCATGTGATCCTATTGACTTCTTTTAATGATTCCAATTTGGAAAAAGAATTGATAGTCCCTATATGTTCTTGATAGACTATCATTGTCTCACTAGAGTCTTTCAGTGTCATATTTCTAAAAGGTTAAAAGTTCCGTTGAGCACCTCAAGGCCATGTAGCAGGGATCCTCGTACATGGTGAATAACCAAATTCCAATTAAAATGAACACAGTGCCTAGAATCCATCATTTAAGGCTAGGACTACTAGGGTATATAATCCCATTCACTCCCATAGCTTTCATCTCTCTCTCTTGACTTTAGTCCTTCTAGAGCCTTTCATATGGGGTTATTATTTTAAGAATGAGTCATTTCCCTTCTCCGAACCTTACTACTCAACTGGAGAGTGGACAGCTAATGCATTCCACTTATTGAACAGGGTTTTATGGTTGGTCCGTGACCTCTGGATGCCAAAGGTGTGTGATTTTACCTAATATGTCATTTATATGCTTCAACATAAGCCATCCGACAATAATGAGCCAAGCTAGTATATGTGGTGAATCCCCCCATTAAGTATTCACACATTATGGTCGAAACGCTCAATTCTCTAGTAAATACAGCAAAAAGGGGCTCAACCTATAGGAACTGTTCAGGATATTTTAAATAAGAAGGGGGTTTTAAGGAACCAGCATGCTCTTACACTGGGCTAATATCCCATCATGCTAGCCTCCCACTGGGGGCCCACCATGCCAAAGTAAGAGAAACCCCATCCCTCTCTTTCCTTTTATAGCCCCCATGTCACCACATGAAAAAATAGTTTTCATTTCCCATCTCATGGAAAACCTTTTTCACTCTGCTTAGCCTTTATTTTTTTATTGAGTATGGATAAATACCAATGATCTTGAGTGACTCCGGTAGAACAACTCAAAAGTACCGAGAGACTAGTAAAAGGAAGGTCAAGAATGTTATATATTTCAGGAGCCATATTTTTAGGCTATGAACAAGTAAGAATTGCCTCTACAAAATTGATGTAATTGTCCCTAAAAATCCATTCAGGTTCGTTATCGATTAGGTATTAGTGGGAACATAAAGATAAAAGAATTAACTAAGTATCATATCGACTAAATTGAACAAATAATAGGTCAAGATCACGTTGCTCATTGGGAATTAAAGAGGGGAGAATGAGCATACATTTAATGATTAATTTTGATTTCTTGTTATCATGAAATTTGTCATTAAGATGGATCACCCTTATGCGGTCAACGAACTCATACTAATGCTAGGACTTGTTGCAAGCTAATTCAGAAATGAAAGAACTCTATCGAAACCCCTTGGTACTTGTCTAATCAATCACACTGATAGCTTTAATAGTTCATTGAAATTTATGTGAATGATCGTGACAACTCTTCAAATTCTATTCAGTCTAATTAGTATGTCACTGAAACAAAGTGATTCCATTCTCTCTCTCTTTTCTTTTTAGATTCCGAGGATGAGTTGTCCTACCTCCCTCTCCTAATTGACTGTTTATATAAATTAAAATCCCGATACTTTATTTAAAGCAGTTTTTTTGAATTCCTTATCATATGCAACTGAAACAGATTCTTGCTAATGGTAAAAAAGGGGGTTAAACTTGGGGGTTGTTCTTATTTTACCATTCTACTGTCTTTTACACATATGGATGAAGTGAGGGGTTTGTCCATATTCCTAGTAAAGTTTGGAAGACCAGAGTGGTGCTCATTGGTGCCTGACCTTAAGATGGAAGCACTTCTGCAACTTTCTCTCTTTCCTAGTCCTCGTGTTTCGTAAAAATAAAAAAACTAGGACATCCCCTTCTTTTCTTTTGATTTATGCTACATCAGTCCCATAGAATGGGGTAGATAGAATGGGGTAGTTGTCTCTACTAAAGGTTGTGCTACAGGGACTGCTGGTTGTGTCCCATCTAATGGAGTACCTACCAGTGCACTAAGCATCTACCATAGAACACTGCGAATACCTGAAGACTGCGCTGCAGCAACGGTGGGAATAGAAGTTGTCTGAGCCGCCACTGGTACTGACACAGGTACTAATGGAACCTCTATAGTAGTGGTTGGAATAGG
Organism: Withania somnifera; assembly: GCA_039654485.1. Classification (NCBI taxonomy): domain Eukaryota; kingdom Viridiplantae; phylum Streptophyta; class Magnoliopsida; order Solanales; family Solanaceae; genus Withania; species Withania somnifera. The sequence goes on from JBDJHY010083220.1 coordinate 13,482, forward strand.
CACATCGGCTGGTGCCTCTGAAGTCTGATTAACTAAAGAAGAATGAGTACGCCGCATCTGCACAGGAATGGGAATCAAGAATCAGCATTTTAAGAAGCTTACAAGGATATACGCACGATATGAGATTCAAAAGAAAGAATGAATTTCCTTAATGTCAATATAGCCTCCCGAAGATAAGCCACGAACGTCTCCACGCCGATCTGCAGGACTCTATTAGACATTGGTTCTGCACATTGACATCGACAAACCTAGGCTCTGATACCAAATTGTCATGACCCGATTTCTCGGATCATGATGGCACCTACTATACCACCAGTAGGA
>JBDJHY010083651.1:0-13800 GCA_039654485.1 Withania somnifera
GCTTTGGTTTTGTGAAATTTGAGAAAGTGGTTTTAATATTAATTGTAGATTTGAATAGGATGACTGTGTAGGATTGAAATAATATGGTTGTTCTCATGAGTTTATTTAGTCTGGAGCTAAGGTTGTCCCCTATTAAGACCATAAGTTGTGGTTAGGTCCATAAAATTGTGAGGAATGTTAGGAGATCCAGAGATTGGTTATCTAAAGAAGATTAGGTAGCGCATCCAAGGTTCAAGACAATTTTGTCTTGGTTTGACTTTGGATTCTCAAGGCCGTAGTGGCTATGACGGTACATCTCCGCTGCACCAAGATTGGTTCTTGGGAAAGTTGTGTATAGTGCAAGTTTTTTAGCACTAGGCCAGGCTTGCACAGCACAGGACCTTCTCAGTTAGTATCATTCTCAGATTTGCCTCAATAGGAAGTTAGAGAGGGTTTTGATTATATCAATGTGTATTTCTAGCGAGTGATTGATTTTTGTCCAGAAAGTGCCCCGGATGCAGATGTTTTAGTCAGCGGGTCTTTCCAGAGACTTTTAGTCCTTCGACTAGTGTTAGTATGCAAAGTATTGAGGGGTGGCCCAGGCTACTCCAAGTGAGTTCTTGGTGAGTTTTGGAAGAGCTTCTAGTGATTTCTTTACCTTTTTTATTTTTTATAGATTGAGCGGTGCTTTATGCTATATCTGGGGCTCTATTGTGTGTTCTATGTTTTAGGTTTGTACCTGTGATTGCTCGTAATTTATTATCCTGTTGTTTTCCAATGTTGTATCTAGGCTATATCTTTTTCTTATTAGTTGACTTTATTGTATCTCTAGTTGCTGGCTATGATTGTTTATGTCCCACTTAATGAGAGCATGCTTTTGGTCTTATTTTATGCCTTTGGAGGCAATTGTCGATCTTATGATCTTTATAGGAGTTTTCTGTATTATTTTTTGATACTGATGATGGTTTGGACTATATGGATAGTTTATACCTAAGGTAGTGAGGCACGTGCACGACAACTAAGAACTCTTAGATGCGCAAATCGGCATCCTCGGTACAGGATCTTAGCTCTTCCACTGTTAGAGGGGTGGAGCGCTAAGTTATGAACTTTAGTAGTGGGAACTCAGGCCTCTGCAGCACAACTTTATGTATTCTTCGGCAACGTGTACTTCAGCTTCCCTTTGATACTCGAATCTCTCATCTCGGAGGGGTAGCTTGGGGAATTCCTCCAGAACCTCATCCAACACCACCGCGTGATTTTCTCTGAGGAGGTCCTGGCTGAAGGAAGAGGCATATCCTAAGAATGTGTTGGTCAAAGTGACCTTCTCGAATAGCACCTCGACAAATTCTTTTGTCAGTTGACGAAGTTGCTCTTCAGTCGTTGCACCTAGGCTTTAGCAGCCTTTTATTTCTCCTTAGCAACTTTCCTCCTCTCCTCTGAGGCCTTTAGGTTGGCCTATGCCTCTATCTGAAGAGCTCTTTCCTTTCGGAGCTCCTCCTTATCTTGGTCCTCTTTATGGACCAACTTGCCATAAATGGACACAACTTTTTTCAAAATCTGTAAAATCAGAGAAAAGAATTAGTACTGGTAAAAGAATAATCAAGAGCGTAAACTAGTAATCAAGAGGTATATGCTTGCATTTCCAAGGCCAGCCAGTGAGATGTCCTCGACTAGGACCAGCTCGGCAGCTTTTTGTCTTTTAGGAGCTGGCACCTGAGATGTACTGATCCTCTTCTTACCCATATTTGGGGCGGTCTCCTTTTCAGTTACCCTATTATGAGAAGAGGGCTAGAAGTAGATGCCTCTTTGGCAGACCCAGCAGATGAGCTGTTTGGTCTGGGTTTCCTGTTGAGATTGATTTAAACCACTGTAATAGAAGAAAAAAAGTTAGACACATAATTTTAGTACAAAAATCAAGTATTGTTATCTACCTCAAATATACATGAATCTGACGTAACAAACTTCCTCTAGTTACTTCGGTGGCCTCGTCCGATTGTACCACCTCAATGACCTCATCAGCTGGGTTAAAATGCTGATTTTGGCTCTAAACAATTCCACATCATCGAAAGTGCAACGATGTTGTTCTATTTGGTCAATGAGGTTGAGAGCAGAGACATCTACCTCCCAAACAAGATCATTCCTAACCCTACCCAGGTGCCATTCTTAAGGAATAAGGAGTTGAAGTTGTAATTAGTGAAAAAGTTACATATGGGCCTGAAAATCAAATTAAGACAATGAACAAGTACTGTGTTAATGACTTCAAGTTTCAAACTAAAGAAGTTTCTAAGAAAAATAAAATGAATAACAACAGAGTGATGGTTCAAGGTGATGCAGACGGCAATCGCCAAATAATTGACTATTTAGTGTTATACAAGAGATTATAGTAGTTAGGTATTCTAGTTGGCCCTAGGAAAAGATGGTACTATTCTGGGACAAGTTTTTTGACCCATAACTTAGAGGTACTAGGGTCGATCAAATGCATAACAAATTGAGGTTAAGTACAAGAGATAATATGATTTCTATGATTCATTTATCATTGTACAAAATATTAAGCATGTGAATTATGCTCCATATCCATTATGTAGAGATAAGATTGATTGATGGACGGTTATAAAGACTAAGCATGTGGGTAGAATTGAGATTTCTAATGTAATAGATGTTGTGTACTAAAATGATATCGCAGTTATTCATTAAACAAAGAATTTTGAGTTGGAAATAAATCTTGAACATCTTTAATATATATTAGAAGAAGTTTATAATGATGAGATACTTTCTATTATAAATATGTTGAGGATGAACAAGATTGAGAAAAAAATAACCATTATGGGAAGATTAATGGGGAGATGAATATGAAACAACCAACGAGGAGGAAGAATTGGAGAATGATGGGTATCAAACATCCGGCTAGAAAGAATGAGAAAATATAGTGTAGCATGTTAATTTATTTAACTTGTTACCACTAGTTATTTAATGCTTTTAGGATTGATGTACTGACATTATTTATTTTTGTACGCTATGGACTATAGTTTTTAAATTGATTTTTAGGTGCTTTTGGTTAATTTTATATTGTCTTTTCATGTATATATGATTTGAAATGTGTTTTATAGTTGTATGCTTGTTTTTATATAGAATTATTATTGGTTGGGTTGTTTTGGATTGAATTGAATAAAATTAGATGTTATGGTGTCTAATTTGCATTATTTTGTTGGTAACGAGTATGCACCAAAGCGACAGATGTCATTGCTTCTGTCCGTCTCTTTTCTAGATATTTTTAGAAAAAAATAGAAAAGCAATGGACAATGTCTGTTATGTCCATAACTTTTCTATAAATTTAAAAAGACCCAAAAAATTAATGGACAGAGTCTCTTATGTCCATCACTTGTTTTGGGTTTTTTAAAAAGCATTCCATCAAATCGATAGAAAATGATGCTTTTTTCAAAAAAAAAAATTGAATAAGCGATGCTGCCCATCGTCTTTGGCCTTCTCCTTTCCATTTCACCAGTCTCTTTTAAAAAATATATGATCATTTTTATGACACAAATGACTGCATTGCTTTTTTGTTATTTTTGATCTAAAAAGCGACACAGTCCATCACTTTTTTGTATCCTTTTTTAGTAGTGAAGGGAGGGAGGAGACACCATAATGGCACATTCATAAGGTTTGAATCCTTATTATTTACTTAGAATATTAAAATACAAGTGGTATATCCATAAAATCTACTTGTAGTAAGTTACTTATATATGTATATCGATGAAATTGTTCTGTTTCCATAATAACTGAGACATGAAATGTTGCATTTATGTTCTACGTAGGAAAGTTTTATGTATATATAATTGTTCATAAAATTTATTTTTAGTTGGTGAATAGTTGTACGTCTATTTTGGTACAAGCTTCAATAAATTTATCATTTTGAAGGTTGTCAATATAGCTGATCGGTACAGTAAATAATCTGGTTTTGGATTTTAAATTTATTCCCTCATCATTTCGGGTAATTCTCATATAATTCTAGCGTAATTTCTTATATGTAAAGTTTTAAAAATTTCAACTTTGCGGGCTAATATCTCACTCATTTTTATCGAATTAATTCCAAATCTGAACCATGTGTTCCTTGCGCTAAATTCTATGCATCGATATTTTTTTTGGGTTGCAAGGCCCAGGATTCCGTTTTAGCCTGATATCTAACCTGAGCTTTTATATTGCAATATGGGTCTCTATCTTTATATTTTGACTCATATATTATGAATTTTATAGTTTCGAGCTTGTCTGAGATATTCTTCAGAGTTTGGTCCCTTAGCTTTTCGTTCAGCTATCTCTGCCAACCTTCAGGTAGATTACGACTTCTCTCTCCTAGACTGTGCACGTATATGATATTTATAATATGACTAGCTAGTATATGGGGACAAAAATTAGGTATCATCACCCTTTTTTGAGATGTTTCACTTTATTGCCTCATTATACATCCCCAGTTCAGTAATTGTATGATTACCGCCTACGTGTAGCCTTGCAATCTATTTTTGTGGTTACTCTCCATTTCTTTTCTTGATCCCTTTAGTTTCATATTATTGTAAATTAGACTACTTGTGTACTCTTTCGAGTATGTTGTTGGTCCCTATCCCTAGATATCACTCATCTGGTAAAATTCCTAATGTATGTGTCTTCCTGAGCATGGTTATTTGCTAATTGACTTATATGACTATCGTGACTTATAGATGACTGTGAGGAATATACCCTAGACATGATGGGCTAATATCGAAACATGTACTAATTTTAAGTTATATTAGCACTCATTATGTGCCTGAATTGAGATTCTGGGCCTTAGGTCCATGTCGAGTATTTTTCTTGTATTTGTTCTGTTGAGATCATTTTTGCTAGTGGCCTTTGGCCAATATAAGTTATGTTGAGATTTTACTGGAATTTTAATTTTGTGTTGCAAGCATTTGGTTATCTGAAATGAGTAAAGATTGGATATTGGAATAAAGTGCTTAACAATATATCCGGATTTTTATTAGACTAAACTTGAAAGAGTTTTCTATTTACACGTATACTTTTTATGACTACCATGTGGTATGGATCTATTTTCTTAATATATAACTAGATACACCTTAAAATAACAAAAAAAATGGTTTTTATGCTATAACTTGAGCAGTGCGGAGCTATTTCCTCATATGGTTAGACTGTATTTCAAACTATCATTTAGGACAATGGATTTGGTCACATAATGACATAATGGATTTTTGACTGTGATATTACACATAATTTGAGCTCAGGTTTTGACATCTTTCTCATGATAACATCAGTACTACCAGATTGGTGTGCTGGATGTTGTGCCCCTCATGAACCCTACAGTCTGTGTCGTTGAGTGATCTTGGAGGGGAGATATACGACGAAGGAGGGGTATATAGATATGTCTTCTGTGGGTCCATCAATGCAAGCCACAGTGACATAAGAGGAGCGTGTAGGTTTAGTTTTATGGCATATTTACTTTTCTACACCCCTTCATATTACATACTCTCGCATATGGTTGTACCCTTAGGGCTTACAGGGAGAATCACATTGGATTCTTGATTGGTTGGATATACCTATTGTTCTGTGGAGGCATAATTAGGTTACATTTGCTTTTTCTTTTCTTGAATGTTACCTCTGGTCTGTGGGATCCCATTTGGTATTTTATATCCTTACTCTTCTCTTGCCTATGTTGCTGGAACCATTATAACATTATTAGCTACACTTCTCAATGTATTTCTATTATGTTGTATACAAAAATTTTAGCCTTAGTACTTCCTTTTCTGTACTTATTTTATCATATTTTTCTCTGGGAGCCCAGGTATATGTCATGTTTCCCTTGGCTTTGTATTTTTTGCTTGATCTGCCTTGCAAAAGTTATGTAGTTGTGGAATGGTCCTACTTATGCTAGACTTGTATCTTGGTCGCATTAGCTAGTTAATATTGGTTCCTTATCCCTATCTATGAGCTTTACATTATTTCTTTAAACTGGGTGTACTTGTGCTATTATCATGGTTCAGCTAGTAGACCAGGTGTGTGGCCTCCCTTCTCTGTTGTTCTACTTGTTAGCTTGTACTTTTGTTAGTTTCAAGTGAGCTAGCTACTTTCCTTATTTACCTTTTGTTGCTTAGACTCCTCTTTTATTGCTATTTCTTCCTTGTTACATTGCCTACCAGTTTGTATCCCTCTATTTCATTATTTGTATCTTACGCATGCCTAGTCGGCCAATGATTTGTACTCTGTACATGTTGTATTTAATACTTATACTACACAGTTGTATCTTTTTGTCATGTAGGATCTAGTGCAGGTTATCTTTGAGGATGTCGCTCGTTCCAAGCCACATTCGTTGGAGTCTTCGGAGAATATAGTGAGATCATGACACTTGAGCAGCCCTTCCCTTTCAACACTAGATTTACCTCCACTTGTAGCCAGTGACAACCTTTTTCTTGTATTATGTAGAGCAGTTATTCCTTGTCTTGTATATATATGCTCTCTATACTATCGATACCAGGTATTGGATATATTATCATTGATTAAATTAGATTCTGTTATCTTCTGTCCTTTTTTAGCTTATGGGTTGAGGTATTTGAAGTACAACTTATTGCTTGCCACTCCGAGATAGGATATAGGCTTGTCTATAGGTGGTCTTGGTAGATTTCATCATGGCCTAAATTTTGGGACATGACAGAGTTGTATCATTGCTTAGGTTGGCTGGTATTATTGGTATGGAGTCAGGTGTCTATTAGAGTCTTACGGATCGGTAAGTTGACATCCCTATTCTATAGTTGGGACTCTATAAGGCAGATTTTAAGAAACACTCACCTTTTGGTGCCTTTTCATACATTATATCATTATCGGTTTCTGGAGATCTTGATTAACTTCACTTCTTTGTTGGTAATTCATGTGAGGTATCAAGCAGGTAAAAGTGATGCTTGTACCCAGCAATGCGGACTCTAGTAAGGGCCATAGTGAGGGACGACCCCAAAATCAAGTTTGGGGGTGTGTTGAAGTGTTATATAGTCAGAGTTTAGCCGAAACCAGTATATGTATTTCTTCCGCAGCTGACAGTATAGGATGGAGCCTATGACATCATCCTTTACTATTATCTAGAGTATGTTATTATAGTTGTCAGCTATGGCAAGCAAAAATCCCTAATATGAAGGCCCAAACATCAGCCAGGGAGCAACACTTAGTACCTAGGATCCACCAGTTTCACTAGCTCTGGGAGTTTCTTCAAATCAGATATTATCGGTGTCAACAGTAGCTTAACCGATTGCAGATAGACGATGTACGACTCTAAAGGAATAATAGGTGTTTGAAAGAGTTCCAGCATCATTTCATGGCCTTATGGAAAAGCTTTGGTTTTGTGAAATTTGAGAAAGTGGTTTTAATATTAATTGTAGATTTGAATAGGATGACTGTGTAGGATTGATGTTAACTTGTTCTATAGTTTTTTCTTATACCTTGTGCCTATTCACTCTTTTTTTATTGCTTTGTGGTTTCTAGTTTAGGTAGCCCTTATCCGACATAGTGACTCATCCCTTCATTGATCGTTTTCTTTCTTCTATTGGCTAGTTACTGGAAAGGTATTTACTTTTCGCTCTTATTAGATTAAAGTACTCCCTACTATTTATTGTCTTATATCCCTTGGTTGTACCATTATGGGGACCTGTGTTTGTACTCATTGATGTATAGTTATCATCATAAGAAACTATATCTCTTTTAGTGGTGGATCGAGCATATGGTACCTCAGTGAGTGCTTTATTCTTAATTATATTATGGTAGTGACTTTAGTTTGTTTTGAGGCTACTTTCTCTTTGTGGTATTCCACCTCCCCGTTCACATTTTTTTTCTTATAGTCCTTAATTTTCCTTGTGGCTTGATTGTTGTTATCACGATTCTAGTTGGCTTTAATGAGTCTGTACCGGTCTTGGTCAATTTTTGATGTTTTGATGGTTGGCATTGACCTTCTTTTAAGGTTTACAACAACTGTTGTCCATAGAAACCAGGTCTCTAGGTTGGGAATTAGTGTGGCCTGCTCTAGTTGTCTTTGGGGGGATGTTATTGAGATTAGAGATTATGTTCATGTCTCGGTGTTGGTAAAAGAGTGATTGATATAATTGAGTTTAGTAGAGTGTTCACTTGTTATCATCTTAGATATTCCTGATCAAAGGGTTCTAGGTTTATTTATAATTCAAGGGTCGGTTCTGGAGCACGAGGTGTTGTTTAACATTTTTTGTTTTGATCTTTGGTTCATGGATGTGGAAGGATCAAAAGGTGATTCTAGTTGCTACTAGGGGATTGTGGAAAGTCAGTTGGCTCTGAGGGCTCTTTAGATTGGGGTAATATTGTCTTGACAGTCAAACTTGCCTATTCCAAGCCTTTAACTGTTTTCTATTTTGTTGCTCTATGATGTTGTGTCTCGTACACGTCTCCCATGCTCCTGTGAGTTTTAGTTCATCTAGGTGTGGCTTTGGCAACGGTGGCTCAGTTGATGGACTTGGTGGTAAGGTAGTTGTTTTTAGCCGATATCTAGAGGGATTCCAATGGCAAAGTTTCAATAGATGTATCTTCTGATTGAGTAAACTACCTAAGAACTAGAGGTGGTAAGTGAGCCCAATACGCCCTCACTGGTCTGCGCCTTCACATAATCTACGATTTAACTTTTGTGGATCAATGTCCTTTTAGTGATGGATATTGTAATGACCCACTGAGACATTACTGTGTCTCTACGTGGTTTATGAGGTTAGAGCCTTCCTATAGCTTCCCCAAGACACCTATCGCTTTCTGAGACCGAGTGTTGATTCCCTGATAGTTATGTCGTGTTTATCTTGATTTCTCTATTTTGAGTTTTCACTTTAGAGTTATGTAATTTTAGAATCAATTCATTGAAGGCATGCTCAGAATGAAATTTTGATAATTCTGTTAGCTCTGGAAGCGAACTTTAGTCTAGAAGGACTCTTGGTTCGAATCCTAGGGCCTTTGGTTGCATGTTATGTCGTCAGACTAAATAATAATTAGATCATTTTTATTTTATATAATAATTATGTCTTTGGTTTAATAAAATTAAGATATATTTTGTTAAATGTCTTCAGAAAACATTCTGATATTTATGATACAACCTTTTGGAATAACTAAGTCTCATATCATATTATTTTACAAAAAAAAGTTATAAGCTATTAATATTTTATCGGGGATAGCGTGTAAAACTACATCAAAAGTTTGTTATACAAGAGACAGGTTTTAGTAAAAATATATTTTTATTAATTATTTTATATTTAAAAAGTTATATTTATTTTATAATGAACCTACGCAATACCCTAATATATACATCTATGTATATATAATAACCCAAGGTTGTAGTGAGATAGTGCCACCTCCACTTCCACATGTCAAGAGAGGGAGGAGGCACCATACTGGCACATTCATAAGGTTTAAATCCTTATTATTTACTTAGAATATTAAAATAAAATTAGCATATCCATGAAAACTAAAGTTACTTATATATGTATATAGATGAAATTGGTTCTATTTCCATAATAATTGAGTCTTGCAATGTTGCATTTATGTTCTAAGTAGGACCATTTTACGTATATATAATTTCTTATAGAATTTATCCTTACTTGGCGTATAATTGTAAGTCTATTTTAGTATAGGGTTAGAAATATTTATCATTTTGAAGGTTGTTAATATAGAGGATCACTGAAGTAAATAATTTGGTTTTGAATTTTGAATTCGTTCTTCATCGTTCCAGGTAATTCTTGTATAATTGTAGTGTAATTTCCTATATGTAAAGTTTTACACCTTTTAACTTTGTGGGATAACATCTCACTCATTTCTTATCGGATTAAGACTAAATATGAACCATATATTCCTTGAGCTGACCTCCATGAATCAGTATTCTTATTTTTATTTTTCAGAATACACAACCCACACGACCCTTTTTTGTTCGAAATTTGACCTAAGCTTTTATATAGAAATATGGGTCTTGTTCTTCATATTTTGACTCATACATTGTGAATTTGATAATTTTGCGTTTGTTGAAGATATTCTGCAGAGTTCGGGCCTTTGACTTCTTGTTTAGGTATCTCCGCTGACCTCCAGGTAGGTTACGACTTCTCTATCCTAGACTGTGCACGTATATGATATTTATAACGTGACTGGCTAGTATATGGGGTTGGAAATTAGGATTGGTGACTCTTGCTTATGATGTTTCACTTTATTACCTCAATATGCATCCTTAGTTTAGTAATTATATGGTTACCGCCTGCGACTAGCCTTGTGAGCTATCTTTGTGATTATCTTCCTTGTCATTTTCTGGGACCCTTAGTTATATATTATTGTGAATTAAACCACTTGAATTCTCTTTCGAGTATGTTGTTGGTCCCTAGACCCTAGATACCACTTGTCGAGTAGAATTTTTATTGTATGTCACTTCCTAAGCATGCTTACTTATTAGTTGACTTATATGACTATCGTGACTTGTCGATGACTGAGAGTAGTATACCCTAGACTATTGGTTTGCTATTGAATCATGTACTGAATTTGAGCTGTATTAGCACCCGTTGAGTGCCTGAATTGATATTTTAGGCTTCAGGAACACATTGAGTATTTCTTGGGCATTTGTTCTGTTGAGATCTTATTTACTAGTGGACTATGGCAATCTAAACTATATTAAGATATTGCTGGAATTTTAATTTTTGGCTGCAAGCATGCATTGGTTACCTGAAATGGGAAAAGACTGGACAATGGAATAAACTGTTTAACAATATATAATAACATTTGGAATAGTTATTAGAATAATACTTTAAAGAGTTCTATTTATACGTATACTATCCATGAAAATCTGTGGTATGGAGCTATTTCTTAAGAAAAAACAAGACAAAACTTAAAATAAGAAATTGATTTTATTGCTAGAACTTTCCGAGATTATTGAGCAGTACAAATCTATTTTCTCATATGGTTAGACTCTAAATTCAAATTATCACTGGGGATATTAGAGTTTATCATATGATATCATACTAGATTCTTTATTGAGATGTTATATACAAGCCGATCTTTGATTTTGATATCTTTGTCGTGATGACATCAGTACTATGAGATTTGGCATGTGGGAGGTTGTGCCCCTTATGGGACCTGCCGTCATGGCCACAGAGCGAGCCTGGTGGAGGGGTATACGACAAAAAAAGGGTATACAAAGATTTCTCCCATGGTTCCTTCCTATTAAACCATAGTTCCATAGGAGCATGCGGGGTTCTTTTATGGCACATTTACTTTTCTGCACCCCTTTACATTACAGGTTGGTTGTAACTCTCAAGCTTAAGGGGGAGTCACGTTGGGTTCTTGGTTGGTTGGATGTATCTTCTATTTTGTGGGAGCGCAGTCAAGTTATGTTTCATTTTCCTTTTTCTTGTATATTCCCTCTGATCTTTAAGAGCCCATTTGGGCTTTTATATGCTTACTATTCTCTTTCCTGTGTTGATGGAATCATTATAACCTTAGTGGTTACACTTCTCAATAATGTTCTACTATGTTGTGTATGAAAAGGTTTAGCCTCAGTACTTTCCTTTTTGTACTTATTTTAGCCGTTATTTTTCTTTGAGATCCAGGTATGTGTTGCGTTGCCCTTGGCCTGTATATATTGCTTGATCTTCCTTGTAAAGTTGTGTAGTTTAAGAATGGTCCCACTTATGCTAGCCTTGTATATTGATTGCATTTTCTAGTTAATGTTGGTTAGCCCTATATATAAGCTTTACATTACTTTTTTAGTATGGGTATACTTGTGCTATTATCATTGTTCAACTAGTGTCCCAAATGTGTGGCCTCCTTTGTCGGTTGATCTATGCATTAGCTTGTACTTTTGTTAGAATCTTTCGTATGTTGCAGTCCAGTCTAGATACATTCCTTATTTACCCTTTTCTTTTTAGACTTCTCCTTTATTGCTATTGCTTCTTTGTTACCTTGCCTTCTAGTTTAGATCTCACTGTTACATAATTTGTATCTTATGCATGCACAGTTTGCTTATGATGCCTACTGGGTACTCATTGTATTTAGTACTCATACTACCTTACTACATATTTTTGTGATGCAGGACCTAGTGCAGGTTATATTGGAGTACGATAATCGTGCCAAGACGTATTCCTAGGAGTCTTTGGAGAATATAGTGATCTCATGGTGTTCAGGCAGCCTTTTCTATCAGCACTAGCTTTACCTCTGCTTGTAGTCAGAGAAAAAATTTGTCTTGTATTACTTAGAGCAGTTGCTCCTTGTCATAAATATAGATGCTCTTTGTACTACTAATACCAAGTCTTGGAAACCATTATCATTGATTGTATTTCATCAGTTCTCTTTTCTCCTTTAGCTTCTTATTTGAGGTATAGACCATTGCTTGTCACTCCAGGATCGGATATAGTCTTGTCTACTGGTGGAGTTGGTAGATATCATGACCTGCTTTCGCAGATCATGATGGAACCTACTATACCACCAATAGGAGAACCAACCCCATAGTCCGTAGCCTAAGTGGAAGACTACTATATCAAAGGTGGAAGAAATTTTTTAATAAATAGTATATGTATGAACAAAGTGGACGTATAAAGAATCAAAATAAATGCCCAAAACCCAGTATCAGTGTAATATAAACCACTAAGTACAAAACAAGGAATCAAAATTTCTAATACAACTGTATCTTTGAAAATACAGGGAGATAAAAAAAATACTGAAGAAAAGCAGGAAAAGTCGGATTCTAAGCTCACCCTGAATCTCTGAAAATTAATGTAGTCTACACGAACAACTATCTGTAATCAAGGTCGGACACCGGTACTTGGATATTCACATGTACAAGTGTTGTATGAGAACAAGCTACCAAATCAACCCATACCCAGTAGTCTTTGAGGTCCCACTAGGCACATAAGAATAACAAAAGCAGTAAATAACGAAATACAATAAATATGGTCACAGAAGCAAATAGTATGCCATGGAAGCTAGCCACTCACATAAGTATCAAGTAAAAATAGAACATATATCGCTCGATAATCACATAACAGGATCTCTGGCAATGAAGGAAAACGTACCCGGAACCCATGCAACAGTATATGTGAATAATAATAACAATAGTAGGAAGTCAAAAAAAGATAAGAGGAGAACATGGACGGTATACCAGTAACCTAAAGTACAATGGAAAATTGATAGGAGAGTACCACTGTAACTAATAAGTAAAGCAACAATACAATAAATAATTTAAACACTAAATTCATGCTCACCTGGACCTTACATCTCAACCAGGGTACACTGAAAAAGACAAGTGCAGAAAAGTAAATGCAAACACATGAAGTAACAAGTCCTGTGTATGTTTCTCCGCCAGTAACCGTAGGTACAGTAGGCAGAATTTATGGAAGGCTACCCTAAATATGCTCGATATATATATCTCCTCCATGTCACATGAAAGCCCAGAGGAAAAGTCCATCGAGGTACGATCACCACGTATAATCTCTAACGTCATCATAACCTTACATCCCAAATCACAGAGCCTCAAAGGTCTCAAAGTCTGGTATCTCGTGCCTCATATCAATAATATCATCAAGCGGTACTCGGCAAGTCATAGCGTACAACGCCTCAGTATAATGGTATCACCAATATCCTTAATAGATAGGGTATCAAGTCTCTACAACCAGTAAGTGTGATAAGTGTCAAAAATTTGTACTCACTACCATACAACAACGGACTCAAGTGTAAGTGGCTATCCTCACTACCAAACAAAGTCTGTCTCAAGTCCCAATATTTATTAGTCAAATTATGTTTCCCGGAGCCAGGATATAAATC
>JBDJHY010083761.1:0-13800 GCA_039654485.1 Withania somnifera
GAAGGCTTATGAAACTGTGTAAGGATTACAATCCAAAGGTTGGTTGTACCATGGTAAAAAGAAACTTAGGTTAACAATACACTTGAATAAATTGACAGTCAAAAATAATAACAACGATTATTGCAATAACACAATCCCCCATTTTAACTTTCCGTTTATTGCTAGAAATAAACACTAACTATTAGTTACTACTATTGGGTGAATATCTAACACCTTATTCCCTATGGGATCGACCCCAACCTAGTTGAGTTCTATATTTGACAATTGACCGCTTATGCTTCAAAAGGAATATAGTTTGGCCGTTATTAAATTTTGGCATCATTGCCGAGGAATACGACTTTTGGTGAAATCTAAATATAGTAACTATGGTTAGGGTTATTTATAGTTTTCACGTTTGTATTCTTTTTGTATACTACAAGTTACAAGTAGTGCATATCTAACACTTGGAGTCAAAAAGAAAATTTGTTTCCATTAGATTCCGATATAACCAGAACCTTCATCAGAATGAATAGGCAGGACAATGCCACCCTACCTGATCTTGAGCAACAACCTATAGAGGCACAACATGCAAACTATCAAGATGCACCTCGTAGGCCTCAACCTGTGAGACCTTATGAGTTGTATGTGGATAATAATGAGGAATACCTTGATGGGGACGGGGTAACAGGAGTAATCAAAATACCCCCAATAGCTGACCAGCACAATGATACAACTGCTAACAATGAAAGGTCTATTTCATGGACTAGCTGTGAGGACCCGAACTTACACTTGAAAAACTTCACAGCTATCTGCAAGTCCTACAACTTGCTCAGAGTCATCCAGAATACCATCAGAATGGTTTTCTTCAGATTAGCTCTGAGTGGGGAAGCTATTATATGGCTCGATGATTTACCTGCCGATTCTATTGCAAATTGGAAGGAATTGAAAGAGGTTTCCTAGAAAGAATTTTTACCTCGTCCAAAATACTTGTGCTACGGGGATGAGATAACCAACTTTAGGCAAAGTCTTGATAAAGATCTTTATGAGGTGTGGTTATGCTTTAATAAAAAGATCAAGCAATGCCCCACACATGAGCTTGGAGAGAACTTTCTTAATGAAATATTTTATCGCGCTGAATGTTTCTTAAAAACTGGTTGTGGATGGAATTAATGGTGAGTCCTATATGTCGCTCACCTATGTTCAAGTTTCCCAAGAGTTGGACACTGAATGAGAAATACTAGAGGCCAGAACACCAGAGAGTCTGAATTTATCTGGTGGGGCCAAGGGTGATCTCATGTCAGCTGAGCAACACCTAGAGAAGAGGAGCGCGATTAAGACATGACACACTTAAATACATAGATTAATTTGATGTCCAGGAAACTGTTCAAGGGAAACTATGGTAGGGTCAACGCAGTCAAGTCATGTGAGAAAGAACCTTGTAGCATAAATGATTCTAATCTAAAGAAGAGGTTAAGTATCTCCAAAATCAAAAGGGTTCCAATAGGGGACCAAAAGTTGGAACTACAACCGCGAATATTTCAAAGATAAAAGAGCCTACCGAGATAAAGATCAAAACGGTTGGAAAGATAGGGAGGGGTTCACCAAGAACTGGAATGGAGTTTATGTGCCTCTGGGACAATGTCAGTAGGGGGCAGACACTTCTAGAATTAAGGAGATGTTGGGAAAAGTGCTAACTAATGTTTATTCGTATGATGAGAGACTGTAATCCATCAATACCAAGGTTTCAAACATCGATCAAAGGGTTGATTCTTATTCGGCTTCGATATGGCACTTGGAATTTTAGATGGGGAAACTATTCGCATCACTGAATCAGTATAGAGTTAGAACACTACCCAGTGACACTGTGCAAAGTATGAACAAGGATAAAGTCTTAGGACTACGAGATACTCATCGCGTTGGGAGGTTAAATCAAGTGCTTGTAGGAGGCAGCCAAAAATTTTCTATCCTTTAATTGGTTTATTTTTTGTTGTTTTTGTTTTAAGTAAAATTTTAGTTCATTATTTACTATTTCAGTAGTCTTGGTTATAATCGCACATGCCACGGGGATTTAGTTCATAAAAAGAAGAAGAGCGCGGCAACCATCCTAATAAGATAAAGCACTGGGTGATTCATCTGGACTCAGACGATCACCCAATGCCACCGTCTAACGAAAACCCTACTGGATAACCATGGCACTCAAACAGTCAAGTGGACGAATATTTTGTCAAAAGACAATTCACCTACTCAACCGCCAGAGGCCTCAACTTAAGTAGTTGGGTCGGGCCTTCTAAAAAGGGTACCCGACTCGACCTACATCAGCAAATAGGGTTATAAATGCCCATGACCGATCATTTCACCCTCATTTACAACAAAAAAATTCCCAACCTTCACACAATGAACTCCCCATTAACACACCTACACTCCTTCATCTTCCACCACCAAATTCTCAGCTATAAATTGACTTATTCTTCATAGAATATTTCACACCATAATCTTAAACTTACACTAAGCTGTTGATACCTAGGGCTTCATTATTTTTAAATATTTCAATAATTTTCCAATTTTGCATTAGTAATTTGTAAGTATTACATCTTAAGAAACATATTTACCATTTGATTTTGATCTTGGATGGGTAACCCTTCAGTACCCACCACTTTGTGGTAATGATGTTTTTGGTTATACTTTTTCCCCACCCAACCTGTGCTTTATACTATCTTATTTTACTTTTGTTTACACTATTAAATTAATATATTGGGTTGTTTGGCCATGATTTTGAATTAATAACACTGGTATTGGTTGGATTTTGAAAAATAAAAAGTTGGAATATGACCTAGCATTCGGTCGTGCAAATCGTCTCCTAAAAGACGACATACCTGGCTATATCATCTGTTTAAAATCCCACTGTTAGGGTAGTTTTTATTCTTCTCTAGGTCAGATGCTCCCTCATATGAACCGCCTACTAATAGAACGTTCGTCTCCTCCACCGTCCAAAATAGACGAATGGTTAGGAAAATCGTCTCTCTCAAAACGATTTTCCCAGTCTGCCGTCTGACCCCATTTTATATACTTGTGTTTGTTTTTGAAATATATTTTCTGACGATTGTCTTCTATCAAGTACCTATGGCTCCCAAACTACCACAACGTAAAGGTGGTGGAAAACACTGCGGTTTCACCCATGGTTTAATAGATGAGGACTCCAGCCACAAACAAAGTATCATGGCGTCAACTCGTCTAGATTCCATACCATCCAAATGTGCATAGGTAGTGACTTTCTGTTCTTATTGGAAGCCTAGAGAAGAGTGTCTGAGTTCATCCAAGTCTAGTAACAGCAGTGCCAAAAGAACAAACCCCACACGGTTTAGCCTCCCACTAATCCCTTGCAAGGAGACATATGCGAAGTAATTAAAAGTAAAAATTTAGAGTTCTACGATGATTCTCGATGGGCAATACCTGGGTCTAATAGAATTTTTTCTTAAGGACTAACCACAAATACCAAGGGCCAGTATTGGTGTAGCATTATGAAAGAAGTCCGTATAGTCAAAAATCATTTGCCTAACTATCCGAACATTGAGAGAGTTTTCAGAGACTACCAGCTATAATAGATGAACAATCCACATGGTCAATATTACCCAACTTTATTTTTTGAGTTCTATGCAAACTACAAAGCCATGTTGTAATAAATTACTCCTATGGTCAAAAAGGTTTCAGATTTGGGGTCCTAGAAACTATTAAAGTTCAAAGGGTGCCTATTGATAGCTCAGCCGAGACCATCGATCGATTTCTATTCGGCCCTGACTATATTGCTCCTATCAACTATCCTGAATACATCTATCGGTATGCCAACATAAATACCCAGCGAGTGTGGTTTGCTCAAATTTTAACTAACACGAAGCCGGCTTGGCTACGCATTCTCCACCTCCTAATCCAAACTGCATCATTGAGCTTCATTGATAAATTCTGGTGGGATGTGGCTCGAATGTGAATTAATCCAATGAGGGTTGATAAACTAACTGATGAAGATTCCTTATTGATTACTTCCCTCATCTCTGAGTATAAGCTGAACTTTGGTCGTTTGATACCCAAAGAACTTCGGATGCACAATATGTACAAAGGTACGTCCTATTCTTATCCTTGTCTAATTTTTAAGATGTGTCAGCAGGACAAGGTACCCATTCTGCCAAGCATTAACATGGGTACTAATGCCCTAAAGACTTATGACATAGAGAGGTTGAAATATCTTTCTAAGTTAGAGGTGAAGAAGCCCAAAGAAGCAGCCACATCCACTGCTAGGACAGAGTTTGAAGGTCCGATGGATAAAGACTTGATTGATGTAGCCTTCGTCCCCACTACACATAGGGATTCTAGAAAATACAGACCATAGGAACTTTCCCCCATCCAATTTATCGATCATCCTCCACCTTCCATGTTAGACTTTACTCCAGAAAACTTTGCAAGATTAGTCAAAAGGGTGAAGCAGAATGAAACTCAGTTGGAGGTGTTGTCTGTGGAAGTGGAGCTGCTGATGGATAGAAAGATAAAGATGACTTTGGAGCTAAATGACAACTTTTAGCTAGAGTAGATAGCATGGAGGATCACCTGAACGAGTGCCTTCAGCTTATGAGCCCAACTGAATGTGCTAGATTTCAGGTTGATTTGGAGCGGCTGCGAGTTGATGTTACTGCCTTCAGTCGGGTCACAATCCTATTGGCTCAATATCGGTGGACCCCATCAATTTTGATGATGAGGATTGAATTTTAAGCTATGCAGAGATGCAGTTAAAAAGGAAGGCAGTTAATGCAGGGAGTAAGGAATAGGAGGAGTCTGGAAAGAAGAAGAAGAAAAAGAAGAGGAAGAGGGATAGCCTCTATGGGGAAGATGATCCAGAGGAGACGCTTTAGGCGTCTAAAGGGAGTTTTTGCTTGATGAAGATCGTAGACGAGCACAAGCGCTGGGTGCTTCAACTAGCACTATGCCGGCTGAAATCGAGAATCCCAATAGGGTACCTCCCACTAATGCAGAGCCATTGGGAGCGACCTCATAGAATATAGCCTAGGCTGTGGATTTATGGTACACTTTCTTTGTCTGTTTTCTCACATTGTTATCTATTGTGCATTGAACAATGCACCATTTTTGTGTGGGAGGGTGTGTACCTTTGTTTTTTGTTTGTTATTTATTTCATTATTAGTGTTTTGGTTCGTCTGAGGATTTTTATTTTGCCAGATTCTTTTCCCTCAAGCATACTAATTAGTAGAATTAGCATGTATATGTTTATTTCGATGTATTTATTTCTATGTACTTCATCAAATATCAAACTATCTTTGTATATAATCAATTTCAGTATTCAGTCATTCTGTTGGTTTAATGCAAGCGTTGAGTGTATTTTATTCTACATTGTGGTACATTAAGGGTGTTACATTTGATTGTATTTGTATCTCTCTGTATCATCTGCTTAATAGGTTTAAATTGACGAAAAGTACATACTTGCAAGTGTCGGAGAGGAATTTTGTGTAATCTATTGTGTATATAATATCTAGAACTTTCCCGGTTGATATTGTAACTAAGTTTAAAGTAACTTGATACGAAAATGATCCTAGTCCTTCTTTGATAAGTCACTAAATCCTCAAAAGAGTCACCAAACAAGTAATGAATTCCCAAGTTACACCCTTTATGTCAACTAAAATCGAACTGTTTAAGCACTTTCAAAAAGAGAAGAATGAGAGGTTATTATATGTCTCCAATTCCATATTGAATACTATGAACTTAGACGTGGGTATTGTAACTCAATTCTAGGGTGTCTAGGTAGAAAACACCACAAAATAAGATGTGGTAATCAGTCTATCTTGGCCCTAAGTAATCTGTCTTCAGCCTAAGTAAAACTTTAGGTTGAGGTGGATACCATGAACCTTTCCCATACAAAAGAACGGTATTTAGCAGTTTAATCACAAGGGGAAGAATTCAGATTGTACAAAATAAAAAGGGGGACTCAAGGGAAAGTGTTAAAGAAAATAAGATTGTAAAGAAAAAATAACGGAAGGCGAACAGGAGGGTAGTAGAACGAATTAAGTCAGTCACTAAGTTCCAAATCACGCCCTACCAGCACTCAAACTGACATTATAAGGAGAGAAAAGTCCTGACGTGATTCATTCCATCTTACTGAATGTTATGTTGTAATTTATAAGGGTAAGCCTATAGCTAATATGTATGCAATTTGATTTCTTTCTGAGTGTGAGATGCTACTTTCCCAGTCCTAAGTTAAAATAAAATTTCAATGTGTGTGGGACTTTTTTGTTGTGAGAGCAAGTTGATACTTTGATTAATTTGATAAGTTAATGCAGTTGTTTAGGGGATATAGCTTTGTGCAAGGTCTTTCAATGTGTCACCCAAAAAAGTAGTAGTGCTTGAATAGATATAGTATGCCAATATGATGTGATGCCCAATGAATGATTATGATGAAATAAATTATGTACTTGAGGTGTTTTAAGTGTTTGATGTGTACAAGTTTTTTTGTTGTTAGGTGACAAGCAACTGTTTTAGGTTGAGGGTGTTGATATGATGGTATTTTACGTCACATTATGCACTTAAAACCCAAAAAAATAGAGCACGTTCTTGAGTGAAAACAATGTGTTTTGATATGTTTATTGAGTATTTATAGGGTTAAGGAAATATGTGGAAGTATGCAACAATTGTATAGAAAAATGGTGATTTTCACTTAAAAAGATACGATTCACCTTCCCTCAGAAAAAATGTCTGACTCTTTTGCCCAATAGAAATCACAATGGATAAAAACCCTCAAACAAGCGATACAACAGATGAACCATATGTGATAGGATAGTTTGCCTAAAAGGAACCGTCTAAGCAGAAGTGCACTAGTTAAGCACCAAGAATTAGGTGTCCCAGCAGACGTATCGATTATTGGGAGACAGTTTTCCCACTGATAGTTGCCTAATGAAAAACTCACCGAATAAAGGAGGTGATAGACAGAAGACCATACCATCCTTCTGTCACCAAGCGATTTGCAAACTCTGTTGCCCAAACAAATGATAGCCCAGCCCAATTCTCTGTTCCTGTACTTATACCCATACTTTATAAATAGCATAAATAGGATATTTTTACATATATATCCCATCACTTACAAATATGATAAGTGAACAACTATTTACATATATTTTAGAGAGAGAAGACATCTAGAGAGACTTGTAATTCTAGGGTCTGATACCCTTGCTCTTGCAAGAACACAAGTGTTGAATTCTTTTGATTATTATTCTACAATTAGTTGAACATGTACTTTTGTGGTATGTTACTCATTATGTTACAGTTTTTCTATTTTAGTATGCTATTAATTGTGGGCTAAACCCCAACCTTAGGATTGTGGAATCCATGGTTTAAACTATATTAGGGTTGTAATCTACATGAGTTTTTATACCTATCCCATCATATGAATATAATCTATACATAATAAAAGGCTTATTTTGGTTGCAAACACTAAAACACACCTAGGTTTAACTAGCACTAACCCTGTGGATAAAAGTAGGGTTTGAGATTATGTTAAGAAATTTTAGGCATTAACCCTCGCCTAATATTTCTGTTATAACAAGAGTAATCATCTTGAGTTACCACAACAAATACAATGCACTCATTCACAACCCTAACCCAGTATAAAAGAGATTTAATTAGGATTAAAGGTTGATAAACACTCAAGTAAATAACATTGTGTTTGTACATAACTCTATGTGTAGGAAAGATTATGCAACTGTGTAAAGATTACAATTTGAAGGTTGATTGAGCCCTAGTGAGCATGAGCCTAGGTTAATAATACAATTGAGTCAATCGATGATCACTAATAGCAAAAAAAAAAAAATATTGTGATACACTAAATCCCCCTTTTTACTTTCTACTTATTGCTAGAAATAGAACTAACTATTAGCTAATATTGCTAGGCGTAAATCCAACACCCTATTCCTTGTGGGATCGACCCTAACCTTGTTGGGCTGTATATTTTGACAACCGACCACTTATATTTCAAAAGAAAGTGTAGGTTGTGCATTATCAAATTTTGGTGCCGTTGCTGGGGAATATGGTTTATAGTGAAGTATAAGTATAGTGGTTGTTATTTAGGTTTATTTCTAGTTGTCACGCTTGTGTTATTTTTGTCTTTTGTAGGACACATGTTGTGCATGCCAAACACTCATAGTCAAGACACACCTCTATTTCCATTCAACCTCGAGATAGAATTAACCTTTGTGAGTATGAATAGACTAGATAATGCCGCTCAACTTGATCTTGAAAAACTACCTACAGATACACAACACAAAAACTATCCAGATGCACCCCATAGACCTCAACCAGTGAGACCTCATAAGGTGTATGTGGATAATGATGATGCTGACCTTGACAGGACTGGGGCAACTGGGGAAATCATTCTACCACCACTAGCCCTGGGTAGTAAATTCAACATCACCAACACAATCATTCAATTATTCACAATGAAAGGTCTGTTGCATGGAATTGATGCTGAGGAAGCAAACTTACACTTGAATTATTTCACAGCTATCTACAAGTCTTACAACTTTCCTTGAGTGAGCTAGAACTCTATCAGGCTGAGGCTTTTCCACTATCACTGAGTAGAGAAGCGACTATGTGCCTCGATGATCTACCTCCCGACTCTATTAGAAATTGGGAGGAACTAAAATAGGCTTTCCTAGAAAGGTTATTTCCCCCATACAAAATGTTGGTTCTAAGAGAAGAGATAAAAAACTTCAGGTAGAGGACTGATGAAGTTGTTCATGAGGTGTGGCTACGCTTTAACAAGAAGATCAAGCAACACCCCACACATGGGCTGGGAGATAACTTCCTAAAGGAAACATTTTACCATGCGCTGAATGCTCCTTCAAAATTGGCTGTGGATGGAATCAATTGAGGGTCATACATGTTGCGCACCTATGCACAAGTGTCCCAAGAGTTGGACATGGTAATAAAAACACAAGAGGGTGGCATACCAAAGAGTTTGAAGTACCTGGTGGGGCCATGAGTGATGTCATGTCGATAGAGCTGCATCGAAGAGAGGATTAGCGAGATCAAGACATGGAACATTTAAAGACATAGATTGATCTTATTTCTAAGCAACTGCTCTGGGTAACTACAGTATAGTCAAAACGGTCATGTCCTATGATAAATGACTTTGTAGAGTAAATGATTCCGACTCGAAAGAAGAGGCTAAGTACCTCCAAAATTAGGGGGTTCCAACAGGGAACCCAAGATCAAAACTACAATTGTGAGTACTTTAATAAAAAAAGAGCCTACCGAGATAAAGAACAAAAGTGGTTGGAAAGATAAGGAGGTGTTAAACAATAATAGGAATGGAGTGTACATGCCTCTGGGACAACGCAAAAGGGAGGCCAACACCTCTAGAATAGAAGAAACATTGAGGAAGGTGTTAACTAAAATATATTCATATGATGATAGCCTTCAATCCATCAATACCAAGGTTTCAAATATCTATCAGAGGGTTGACTCACACTCGGCCTCAATCAGGCACCTGAAATTTCAAATGGGGAAGCTATTCATATTACTGAACCAGTGAAGAGTTGGAACACTGCCCAGCAATACTATACAAATCCCCAACAAGAACAAAGTATGAAGACTTAGAGATAACCATCGTGTTACAACATTAAATGAAGCTCTATTGGTAGGAAACCCAAATTTCTATCCCTCTTTATTTTTTATCAATTTTTTTAGTTGATTGCTAGTTAATTATTTAATGTTCTAAGAGTGTCATCTATGATCGTAAATACCAAGGGTGTAATTTACAGGGTGACGTAGTTAAATGAGGGCCATGCCATTCAAATGGAGGATTAGGCGATTCAATCTATACCGGACAAATGCCCAAGACAACCATTTGGCTGGGACTCCAGTGTATAGTGGGGTGGCCCCAAATAGTCATTTGGCGACCCATCTTATAAAAGACGGCTTTCCTAATCAACCATCTATAGTTACTTTTTAATATACTAGGTCAAGTCTTAATAACCAGACCCGACCCGACCTAATCTAATTAAAGGGGTATATAAATCCCTCGACCGATCAGTTCCCTCTTATTTCATATGGCAACTCCACTAACATAAACCCACTATTTCAACCCTATTTAAACTAATGATACCTTGACCGATTAGTTCCCTCTCATTTCATATAGACAACTCCACTAACATAAACCCATAATTTCAACCCCATTTAAACCATCTTCATTGCCCTCATCTTCCATTACCAAATTCTCTACTATAAAAAGGCTTGTTCTTGGTAAAAAATCACCTTATCTGTTGAAACCTAAGGCTTAATTTTTTAAGTGATTGTCAAGACTTTCACTGGTAAGGTCTTATTAGTCATGAATAGAACTTTATTGTTTTAACTGACTACTCTTAAAGCATGAAGGGGGGAGGGTGAATTTTTACTAACCCCCCCCCAACCTTGTAGTGATGATAATTGCTATTATAATTCTTATCTCTAGTATTTTTGGGCATTAATTTCTTTGCTTGTTTTACAATGTGCAACTGAAGTATTGGTTTGTTCAAAAATGATGCTTAGATAGAATTAATAAAATGAGTATTTATTGAATTTTGAGTAGTAGAAAGTGGGTGCATGACCAGGTGGATAGTCAGGCGAATCGCCTCCTGGGAGACGAAACGTCTGGTTGTACTGCCTGTGTAAGATCACTCTGTTTAGGAAGGTTTCCTTGTACACAAATTCAGACAAGAAAATAGGTAGGTCATTTTATGTAAGACATTTTATTTGTTCCACCATCAAAAATAGATGGTTGACCAGGTGAATCGTCTATCCCAAGACGGCTCACCTAGTCTTCCCACCTGATTCTATTTCAAGTATTTGTTTTACCGATACACTTTATGACATTTGGCTTCTATCAAGGTACCTATGAATTCTAAATTTCCACAACACATAGGCAGAAGACAATCCAGATGTTTTACTCGGGGATTAATAGATGCGGATTCCTGCCTTGAATAGGAGGAGACACGCCATCAAACTCGCCTAGCCAACACACCATCCAGACTTGATCAGGTATCGACTTCCTCGTCTGATGAGGAGTTCAAAGATGAGTCTCGGAGTTAATCTAAGGCTAGAAATCGTAGCAGTAGTAGTGTTAAAAGCACCAACCCTTCACAAGTCAAAACCGCATATCACCTATAGGGAGACATATACCAGGTGATAAAGAATAAAAATCCTAAGTTTCAAGAGGATTCTCAATGGGCCGTGCCTGGTTTAGATAGTATGTTTCTTGAGGGGATGTTCACAAATACTAAGGTCTAGTTTTGGCAGAACATTACTGAAGAAGTTCAGATAGTCACAGACCACTTGCCTTACTCTCCAGATATTGAGCAAGTCTTTAGAGACTATCAGCTCGAGTGGATGAACAAGCCACTAGGCTAGTATTATCTAACTTTAGTTTGCATGTTTTATGTTAAATACAATCCCCATTCTTTGTTGCATATTGTATCACATTTACCCAAGTGTTGTATGAGATTGGGTTTACTACCCTCGCATCCAACCACTTGCTGATTTATTACTTCACCACCTCTTGCATATGTGGATTTAAATGTCTTTGATTTTGAAGATGGAATGCATTCCTTTTCAAGCTAGATTTTATGAGTACAAATCCCTAGGGGATACTAGTAATTTCAGACACCATCTAACCAGATTCCCTTTTGTGCTTTCTAAAAATATAAGAGGTATTCTACCTATTAATTAGTTAGATTCATATAGATAATTACATGAAATGTGTTATTAACATCAACGAATGCATTGATTAAGTGAGATGGAAGTTGTTTGAGCTCTAAATTCAGGGGCTCAATAATAGATTACTTTGAAGGTGGTGATTCTTGGTTCTTAAATTCAAGGTCAACCTTCTTGAGATTATAAGTGTATGCTTCTTTAAAAGGATGGAAAACCTACTAATAAGTAAGGAGCGAAGAGAGAGAACATGCAAAGAAAGGCTTCACCAAATAGTTCATGCCCAAAGGAAGAAGCAAATGAGCAATATATCGATAAGGAAACAAATAGTGATGAAATTATTCATCAAATCTCATACGCTAAGGGATAAAGCTTCTAGGTCTACCTCTTTTTTTAAAAAGTATATAGAAATGGCAGGGACTATGAGTTCCAAACCTGTCAAAGCATCCATTAACTTATGGTAATCCTTGATATTTTGTCTTTCATAATTCAGTTACACAACTGCGAATATATTGCCTACAAATTCTATTTTGACTTCAATATCAATAATTTTATCCTCACTGCCAATCATAGAGATAATGTTCAAGTCTTCTAGTTGCTTCATTGACTTAAAAATGTTAAGAGTCATGAATTCTTTGTTCATTCTAAACTTCAATTATCAGTTCTCCACATACACCAAGGCTCTTCCATTATAAGAAATGGACTACAAAGTATGATGTGGATGTCAAAGAAAACTTCAAATCCAAAATGACATAATTTTCTAGGAGAATGAATTTATCCACCTTAAATAACGTACCAATTAGATGTTTGATTGAATGGTTGAACATCAATATTTGCATAGTTATAGGCCTTGGACACCGCCTTTCTAACTTCTTGAAAATTGCAAAGATCATTAAATTAAAACTTACCCCCAAGTCACTCTATGCCTTGGTATTAGACCACGTTTCTATGAAGGGGTA
Source organism: Withania somnifera (assembly GCA_039654485.1). Classification (NCBI taxonomy): domain Eukaryota; kingdom Viridiplantae; phylum Streptophyta; class Magnoliopsida; order Solanales; family Solanaceae; genus Withania; species Withania somnifera. Next base: position 12,672 of record JBDJHY010083761.1, read on the forward strand.
GTAGGAGGATGACATGAATATAAACATGAGTGGCTAAACCTTCATACTATCCTAGATCTAGTCAAAATTATGTTTATCTAAAGATAAGAATTTTTTAATGTGGCAGTTATCACTATTCTTCAATTACTTGCTTAGTTTTATTCCTTAATATTATGTAACCATTTAATCACGGTCTAGATATTGGAAAGCCTATATTTTTCATTGGATTATCTCTGAAGTTGAGTATTGGAGCCTGACCAAGTTACGGATGGTGTTCTGATCGCCTAAACCTAAAGGGATAAGATAAAATAAAGATAGAGAAGATAGGAGTAAATACTACACAAAGAAATAATTATCAAGGAGTAGCATTTGAAGTAGATATTGGCATGAGGATAGTAATAAATCCACTTGACTACTCTCATAATATTACTTATCACACATCTAAACTATCTATACAATTCGAATGAGCACTACACAAAATTAAAATTTAATAAACAGTGTTAAATTTTTCTACTACCATTACTAAAATTGAAAAAAATAGAAAGTGATCTACAAAATTGCCATATTCCAAAGGTACATTTTTAAAAATGTTAATAAAACTAGAACACTTTATTTTTCTAAAAATTATAATAATGAAACCTCTGAATCTACAATTTCTATTAATAAGAATATTAAATATGTTAAATTATTTGCAGCCGAAGATATCAACAAATATAGTAATTACAAGTTTATTCACATAGGCCTTGTCTATGTAGCAGTTATATCAATATTAAAATTGGAATTACATGTACCTATATGTCTTATCCTAAGAGAAAATAGTTTGCTAAGATTTGATGATTCTGTAATACCTTGAAGTTTATCCTGAATGTTGCTTGATCTTAATAAAAGAAGTTAGGATTTTTTTCAAATATTTTAACTATTTCTATTTTCAAGGGCAGGTCCACGGAGTATTGCATGATTTGAAGGGTTGTGGAAGCTGTCTTCTAGGTGTTCTAGTGAAATTCTAAGTATAGGGATTTTCGGCGGACCATTTTACCATCCATGGATTCATTTGACTCTATTCACTACATTATAATAAAATTAGAGCAAGGTTTTCTCTCAAGGAAAGTATAGGGTTTCTCCCCTCTTCCTCTAACATTAATTATATATA
>JBDJHY010083872.1:0-13800 GCA_039654485.1 Withania somnifera
AGGCCTAAAATCGAGCCTGTGGGGCTCATTCGCCGAAGTTGAAAATAAAATTTTCCACGGGGTTCCTAATGTTTCCAGGAACCTGTTCTCCAAAATTGAGAACAATTCGAGTGCGGAAAAGGCTTCAAAATAGCCCGAATAGATTTGACCATAGCAGGGTCAAGATGTGATTTTTAGGGATTAAATGTTGGGATTTTGATGTATTAATGATGCTAGAAGAAAATGTACTAAGGAAATTAAGAATTACACAAAAATATACGGATTATGGTATGATTTTATAAACTTCATAAATTATGGCTATTAATGGAGGAAACTAAGAGATTTGGGAATTAAAACGAAGAAGAACTTACCCAAAATGAGAAGGAATCAAAGAGCAACATTGAGAGGATTTTTCTCAGCCTTAAAATGATATTTGGGAGAAGATTTTTGCTCTGAAATTGAAGGAAAGGTAATGTTTTTTTCTTAAATAATAAGTTGGGGTCGTTTAGGGTTTTTTTATAAAACTTGCAAGTGGTTTACTCATCGCGATCGCGTGACTTTATAACACTATCGAGTACAGTACTGGAAGACAGGAATCGCAATCGTGTGCATCACCTACGTGATTACGTAGGCTTGCTGGGGCAATGCTTTATTATGATCGTGTGAGCCAGCCTCGCGAGCATGATAAACAAGTACTAATTGAATTGCAAACACATGCCATATGATTGCAAACACGAAGAACAAATTATCCTGCACTAGTTGCAGGTTTCATAGTAATTTTAAGAGAAGAAAAATGCTCTGAATTACCACTCGAAATGATTTTAGAGCCTAATTTATACAAATAAACTATGCACGCACACTCAAAATGACATTTCAAACTCAACAACATAGATAAAATTGGAATCTAAGGTCATTTTAGATATGTGCTGACCAAGTCCACCTAAGCTTAATTTTGTGAAATATCCACCAACACCTTAAAAATGCAACGACAAGTCCAGTAAACAAACCAACACCTCCACTAGCCTAAAATTGTCATTACAAAGCTTACGAAAGCATCAGAAATCCAGTCTGACACCCTAAACACCAAAATTCCACCCAAACTACAGTTTAGGCCTTAAACTTAACTAAATTCCACAAATTGGCATAAATTTCAAACAAAAACTCCAAAACACAAAATTAAGGTCAATCTTGACTTTGTTTGGAATTTTGGAGCTAAAAAACTATCGAAATTTAATTTTGAGCTTGTCTTGAAGGAAAGTTTTATTTGGTCAATGAGTACTTAGTTTTAGGCTCTAAAACATGCAATTTGAGATATTTCTCAATCGAGTTGCCAGGGATCCAAATTATCGGTCCCAATAACTCATAAATCACTTGTTGTAACTAATGAAATGCCCTAGAATGCAAAATAATATGTATTTATCATAAATGATCATGAAGTTCATTATACTTATACATTAGCTTTATTTATTATTTCATTCATTAGAGACTAGTTAGTAAACTCTTTTTTGCTAGTACTCCACTATTTAGCTAGTATAGGCTATAAAAATGAGATGTATGGCTTTGCAACTTGAGTTTTTCTACTATTTTGTTGAGACTATTTATTGATTATTTTGAGGATCCAATAACACTTTTGATATCATTGTTATTACTTCTACTGAGTGAAGTCAGTAGGGATATGCATGATCCAAGTTGTTCTTCCAAGGCTTCCAGGGTAACCAATTAGCTAAGGATGTTTGTCATGCCTAAGGGGTGAGCTTGATTGACTTTGGCCCAGGGAGTGCCCCGGTTATGGATGCTTTAATCTATTTGGTTAAGAGGTCCTTCCATGGATTCTTATCTTTCAATCTATGTTAGTGTGCAGTGTAACGATGATTGGCACCAGATTTTTTGGGTGATCCCTTTCTCAGTTCTAGTTACACTTCTAGTGTATCTCTATTCTTATTTATATTTTCTATATTAATTAGTGTCATTTTATGCTATCACAGGATTTATTGTGTGTTTGTGTTGCGGATTTTTACCCATGGCTTTCTCGTGACTTATTATTATTTTTTTGCCTAAGTTGTATCTAGGAAGTATCTCTTAATTATTAGTTGAATCCTTTATATTTTTTTGTTCCTAGAGTTATATCTGCCTTGATGGAAATGTGTTCTTAGCCTTATTTTATGCCTTGGGTGGCATTTTTGTTATTACAATCATTGTGGGATGTTTCTATTTTTTTATAGTGGATTATGATTATGGTTTTTTATTATATAGCTAGATTATCCCTTGGGGACTTAATGTTTTAGTCTGGAGTTGTTTGTTATAGTGATATCCCAAGCATGGACTAGTTAACCTCCTTACTATATGGCTCTGTACTTTTATGCAATGACCATTACCGTAGTCGTACCTAGCATACCCTAAATGAGTGACATGGACATTTTAGGCACTCGTTGATTGGGATTTGTATTTATTACAAGCCCTGAGGTTGGTTCATTAAAGGTACTTTTTAGATATTTGAATTTTGCACTTTCCTTGTTTCTATCGGTATGTTTTATGTCCATCATCAAATATTTCCTGATGTTGAGTCATTACATGGTTCTGTCTTATAGCTCGTTCACTTCACACTCCTTGTTTATTATTCTGTGGGTACCACTGTGGGTATCCCTTATGTGATATGATGACTCATTCCTCCTTTCTTCTTTCCCCTGCTTCATTTGACTGACTGCCAATGAGTGCATTCTTACTAATACAATCATCCCTCCTATACTTGTTTCCCTTATTTCAATTGACTAATGTCTAATGAGTTGATCCTTTCCACTTGTATTGGTCCAAATGAAACTCTTTCTATTGACACTCTTATTTTCATTATTCATTCAATTATGAGAATTCATTCTCATGCTTGTGGATGTGTAGCTACCCTGGTAAGTGGTTCTATTTCTTTTAGTAGTGGATTGGGCATATGCTACCTCAACGAATGATTTCTTCCAAATTATGTCATGGTTGTGATGTTGGTTTACTTCGATGTTACCTATGTAGGCCTTAGTATTTCCTTATGATTTAGTTATTAGTTTGGTTCTTACTGAGAAGTGGTATTAATATTAAATTTTGACTTCCAATATTATTTTTGATCCTGTATCTTGGAGTTACAAAATGAAATTGTGGTAACTATAGTGGGGCTATGTTTTTGTTGGTATCTAACGGTTGGATCGATCTGGTTTAGAAAAGTGCTCTATTTCAACCAGCAAATTGGTATGGATAGATGGTTCCAATCATGCAGTGATTTCCTCTAGTAAAGAGGCAAAGGTGCTCTAAGGTCTACGGATTATTTCTCAGGGTTTGATGATTATTTATTTTCTATTAAGTGTACATTTGTGCCTAGTAAGAACCAAGTTTTGGGGATAATTTTTCTTTGGGTTATGAAAGTTGTTGGAGTCTGGTCTGTTTTCTAGTTTTACAATGATCATTGGCCTTGGGTACCGGTCGTAGTAGTGAGTTAGAGTGTCCTACATTAGTTATCTTTGAAGGGATGTTATTGAGATTAGTGTAACATAAAATGCACCATAACCAAAGCAAGCCATCCCTGAAAGAAATAAATGAATTTCTCTATGGTTGTATTTTGGGGGTTAGTAGTAGTGTGGTTTCTATGGTAGAGTTCATCAAGGTGCTCTCTTTTTTTTTGGCTCAGATGTTTCAACACAGAGGGGTTCTCAGTTGATTATCATCTGCTGAGTGTTTCTAGTACAAGGAGTTGTTTTTTATTTATGGGTTCGATCCTCGATTCATGGTCGAGCCAGGATTGGCAAGTGTTTATAGCTTCCACCAGGGGATTATGGATAGTCATTCGGCTCTTTGGATTCTTAGAGGTTCTTAAATTTTTGGTATATCGTCTAGACAATTAATTTTAACCTACAGAGCTCCTAGTCTTTAGTTAGTACTTTCTCTAATTACTTTGTGGTTTTATGTCTCGGACACACACCCAGTGTTTCTGTGAGTTATGGTTCAGCTAGGTATGACTCTGGTGGTTGTGGTTTAGTTGAAGGGTTTGGTGTTAATATTGTTGTTTAGCTGAGATCCGGAGGGATTCTAGTGGCAAAGGTTTGATAGATGCTGCATCTAGTTGGGTAGACTCCCTAAGAACTAAAGGACCGATACGCCCTTATTGTCTGCGCCTTTAGGTATTGTCTACACCTTGACATTCACATATGAAAGTACTTTCAATGGTGGATGTTGTAATGAACCTCCCAGGACATTACTACATCTTTGAAAAAAATCATCATTTAGAGTTTTCTAGTAGCTTCCCCAAGATATTTATGACTTGATGGGATTGATAGTTTGGTTTTCTAGAAGTTCTATTGCTTGTTTTGTCAGTTTTGAATTCAAGAGTGATTTCTTAGAAATAAACCTGGAATCCAGGTTTGATAGTTTCTATATCTCTAGAATAGGGACTTTAGTCTAGAGAGACTCTTGGTTCAGATCCCGGGGCTTTTAGCTACATCTTATATTGTTAGACGGGATGCTAATTAAATATTTTAAAAATAATATGGTTATTTTCTTAATAAAAATAAAATATAAATATAAATTTTTATTTTCTTCCTAAATCATTGCCAATTTATGAAATACTCTTTTGAAATAATATAGTTCCATATTTGTTTATTTTACAAGGAGTTATAAAGTTATTAGTATTTAGTGGAGATAGTATGTCTAATTATATTAAACTTTATTCTATACGAGGTAGGTTAGAAATAAATATCTACCAATTTTACTACATTTAAAAATATGTACTTATTTTATGACGAACCTATACAACATCTGAATATTTAAAAAATGGAAAAAAATAGTGATAAGTATGCCACCTCTACTACACGTGGAGGGTGAATGAAGGAGGTGGAATTATATATATATAGGTGTCATTAAATTCATATAGGTGGCAATATCAAGCGTGGTCGTATTCTGAGGAGGTTCATAAGGGAAGTGTTATAAATTCATTAATTCATCATTTATCTAGGTAAATTCTATGTTTCTAGCATAATTCTATATATGTAATGTTTTGCACTTTTAACTTTGCGATATGATTGCGATATGATTTCTTATTCAATTAATATCCACTTAATATTGAGTTTGAACCACATGTTCTTTGAATTAAACTCTATATGTTTGTGTTCTTTATTCTATTTTTTTGGGGTTTTGGGCCCCAAGAGCCCATTTTTAGCCCAATATCAGACCCGAGATTTTATATGGAAATATGGATCTCATTCTTCATCTTTTAACGTTTACACTTTGATTTTTATAGTCTCGGAATTGTTCGGGCTATTATGTGAAGTTTGGGCTTTTCGTTTTCCCCTCATATGCCTTTGCCTGCCTCCAGGTAAGTTACGACTTCTCTGCCATTAGACTGTGCAAGAGTGTGATACTTATAATGTGACTAGCTAGTAAATGGTTCGGAAGTTAGGATTGGTTTCCCATGCTTATGCTACTTCTCTTTACTATTTCATTTGCTCCCTCGGCTCTATAATTGAACAGTTATCACCATGTGGATAGTATTGTAAGCTATATATAAGGTATCCTTCATTTCCTCTCCTTATTATCTCTTAGTTTTTATGTTGTTATGAATGAGACCTTAATTATTATCTTGCTGAGCATGTTGTTGGTCCTTGGACCTTATATGTTACTGTTTTGGGTAGATTTCCTTTTATGCGTGCTTTGTTGAGCATTGTTACTTGCTAGTTAATTTATATGGCAATCTTGACTAGTCCATGAATAGGAGTAGCATATCCTAGACCTAGTAAGGTTAATGTTGAATTATTTATTAATCTCGATATGTATTAGCACCCTCTACATACCTTAGTTGAGATCCAGGACCTTAGACCCATGTTGGGTATTCTTCAGGCTTTTATTTTAATGAGATCATATTTTCTAGTGCCCTTTGACTAATCTAGACTTTGTTAAAATATTAACAGAGCTTTAATTATCCACTTCGAGCATGCATTGGGTACCTTAAACGAGTAAATACTGGATGTTGGAATAAATTACTTAATCATTTATTAATAAATTGGGTTTTTTATCACACTAACACTTGAAAGAGTTTTCTATTTATACGTATAATTTCTATGTCCACTCTGTGGTATGGAGCTATTTTTGTAAGATATAAGAAGAATTATCTTAAAATAGGATAATGTTTTTTATACTGTACTTATATTTTCCACGACTACTGATTAGTATGAGATATTTTCTCACACGACTAAATCTTTCTTCCTAAGATCTCATTGTTGATTTTGAACTACTTTTGCGATGAAACTATGGATTTTTATTTGAGATACTATATACGAGATGAGCTTGGTTTTTGACATCTTTACCTTTATGATTCAATGGATACAATGATATTAAAATAGTCATGAGGATTATTGCATGTGGGAGATAGTTCCCTCCATAGGCTTTGCCGAATTTGGTCACTATGTCAAGCATGGGGGAGGGGTGTATAGGTATGTAGTGTTATATGGATATTCTCGTATGGGCATGTCCTGTCATGGGTGTATACTAGGGAGGTATATACGGGAACTTAATCTACTTCTCTACTACCCTCGTGCATTACATAGCTTAATGTATGGTTGTACACCTCAGGCTTTCGGGGGAAGTCACGTCTAGTTTCTTGGATGATTGGATGTACCTATCAGTATTATTGGGGGTTGGCTAGGTTTTGGTTGTTTTCTTTTGTGGTTTTTCCCTCTGGTTTTATTGGGAGATACTTGGGTTCTACTTTCTCTCCTACTTATTATAGTCTACCGCATATGTTGCTGAGTCTTATGTTAATTCTCTTTCTTTTACTTCAATTTCTTTAGTATATTTATCCTATACTTTAGCTGGTTGTCTCACTGGAGCTCCAGGAATGTGTCACAATTTCTTTACCTTTACCTTGATCATTAGTTTTCCTTTGATGGTTGTGTAGCTATGATTTTTCCCTATTTAATAGAGATTTACATGTTAGTCTACACTAATTAACTATTAGTTATCTTACATTAATTTGATGATTCCTAGTTGGTATGCATTGTTATTGGTACTCATACTTTTTTTCTATATTGTTTCATTATGCAGGACCTAGTGAAGGTTATCATTGAGGACACTGCTTGTGATGCACGATATTTTGGACTTTTGGAGATCGCAGTAAGCTTATAGAATTTGGGCAGCCCTTTTCCATCAATAGTGGCTTGGTCTTTTTCTTATATTCAAAGACCATTTATATTTTGTTTTTTATAGCACAGTTACACTCTATTTTTTAATAGATGCCTTTTGTACTTTTTGTAGTTGATCTTGAGGTAATTCTATTGGTTATATATATATATATATTTGTTCTCTTATTCTTGTCTTTTATCTTACTGTTGTTGTATTATGGGTTATAATCCATTGTTTGTGGCTCTAGAATAAGTGATTGACTTTCATACATGTAGGTTTTGGTAAGACCATTTTGGCCTTGATGTTGTTTAGTTGTAGCTTGTATGCCAGTTAGGTCTTGTTGTGGTTTTATTTCTTTTTATAGTCCAATGGCTCATTGACTTAGTTTATAGTTTATATATTTCTTTTCAGTTTTTGTGTAAAGACTAGGGTGGCCCCAATGGTCCTTATAATATTTATGCTTTCCTAGATATTATTGTGGACATGACGCTCAAATAGGATTTGTCTACTACTTACTTGTTGTTGTATATAAACTGTTGGGTATAATTGTTTCCTTCATAGAGCTATTACTAGGGGCTTCGCTAGCTGAAGAATTATATTTAAGGAGATATATACTTGTTTTGTTTTCTTGATTTCATGTGGCTACTATACGCCTTTTATTAATGGTTTAGCAGGGTCGGCTTGGTCCTAAGTTTTGGCATCAATGCCAGTTTTTACCCTTATTCTTGGGGTGTAACGTTACCTTGTAGTCATAGTCAGCATGATTTGATATTTTTTATTATAGACTGCATGAGTAAGTCATCCCACTTTTTTCCAGTTCACACCAGTTATTCATCATAGGTTTATGAGAGGATCTATCTCTAATAGATTGTCAGGATGCACAAGGTGCCTTTGTCTATTTCCTTAGATCGAGGTACACATTTTATATTGTAGTTTTCATGATATTTTTAGAGAGGTCTTGTGTCACAGATTCATCTTAGTACAACATTTCATCCACAGATAGATGGTCAGGCATAGAGGACTATCTTTACTCTAAATGTAATTTTTAGGGAGCTTGCAATCGATTTTAAGGGCAATTGGGATGATCACTAACCTTTGGGATAGTTTGCATACAACAATAACTATTACTCTAGTATCCCTATAGACCTGTTTGAGGCTTTATATGGAAGGATATGTAGATCTCCTATTGGATGGTTTGAGGTAGGAGAGAAAGATATAGTTGGGCTAGAGTTAGTACATGATGTGACTCAAAAATTTTAGATCATTAGATATAGATTGAGGACAATTTAAAGCATGCAAAAGTCCTGTGCAGATGTGAGGAGGAGAGATTTGGAGTTTGATGTTCATAATTAACTATATCTTAAAGTATATCTTATGAAGGGTACCCAATCATTAAAGTTTCTCTTATGAAAAGAGAGGTGAGGTTTAGGGATATGTCTTAGCATAGTCCTTTCTATGTTGGTCTATATCAGATTTTGACAAAGGTTGGTAATGTATCCAATCAGTTAGATCTTAAACCGGAGCTAGCAGCTGTCCATCTAGTTCTTGATGTGTCTTTGTTGAGAAAGTGTGTGGGATATCCATCATTGGTAGTGCCATTTAAAAGTCTCATCATTCAAGATTGTTTGACAATTGAGAAGGTCGCAGTTCAGATCCTAAACTATCAAGTTTGTAGGCTTAGAAACAAAGAAGTTGCATTAGTAAAAGTTTTGTTGTGAAATCAGTCAGTTGAGCGAGTAATACAGAAGGTAGGATAAAATATCGTGACTAGATACCCGCACTTGTTTCCTCCCAATTGGATCTTAGTATGAGGAAATTAGCCTCCCCGTTCAACTATTCTTTCTTTGTTAGTTGTATGTTGCATTTAGAGTTGAGTGAGACCCATATAGTGTATTCATGCTTTATTTAAGTATTTCATGATAGATCAGTCCAATTTAGTCAGAGTATCATGTTATTTCTTTTCACCTCAACTAGTAGTTTTTCATGGTTAGTTCAACTCAGTCAGGTTAATTAATATCATATCAATAGCCAGTTAGTCAATTTCAACAGTCAAGTTGTCCTCTCTTTTAGTTATAGCCTTTATTCAAGAATGCATGATCTCAATGAGGAGATATAGTAATACCCCATGCACAGATAGGCTTAGAAAATCAAACCATACCTAGAAAATTTGCCGGTCCAGTCCAAATTAACCATGAGTGGGGTTACGACTAGTGGAATGGGTTTCATGAGTCATACTTTCACTTGTGGCACCCTTTGGTAGAAGATTGAATATTGGTCCAAGTACCCGAGTCGAGGTAAAACTTCTGATATTAAAACCACTAGTTTTATAATAACTAGTGGTACCATATGATAGAGGTCAGTTTTCCATTCCTAGTTCCCACGAGTCATATAACTAGGCATAGTATAGACTCATGTGGTAAGGTCAAAATTCCAATGAGCATTCATTGGTACCATTACTCAATTCATGAGTCATGGAGTGGCATTTCACGAGCTGTATATGGACTTGTGGTATGCAGTAAGCAATTTCCAGGTGAATTTTAAAAAATGTTTTCTAGAATTTCCCTAGTATTTTCCCTTTGACACTATGATGTTTTAGGTTCCTTGGGGTGTGGAGAGCAGTATAAAACATTAAGATAAGATTTTCTCTTATTATTTCAGTACTCAAAAGAGAAAAAAAAAAACGTTTAAACTTTCTCAGACTAACCTCAGGTTAGAGAAGCTGCTCAGGGATATCATTCAAATTCCACCCAAAGGCTTCGACTTTACATGTTGGCTAATAAACAAGAGTTTCCTTTCACTCATGTGCCCAAATCCTCGAGTTTTCAATTGAGTTTAACTTGTGAATATGGATTATAATACCAATAGATTTATTATATTAAAATTACTCTTTCTACATAATTCTTGTTGGTTATAGATGAAGTTGCATAAAATTGTATTATTGATAAACAAGTTCACATTGACAGACTCATAACTTAGAGTCAACATGCATAATTTTAGTCTTGAAAGGCCATAACTTGTTTTACAATACTTGTCAGTTCTTTAGAAAATATTGATATTTTGTCTTTAAGCTAATCTAAGCTTAGGTTCTGAGTTAGTTCTTTAAAAGAGATTCCAATTTGCCTAAATCACAAGCTGGGTTAGAATTTAGTTAAAAGCTTGAAAGAAGAGGATAATGTCAATTAAATGACCTATTTTCCCAAAGGGTCTAGAGCATGTCTTACTTAGTCAGTTGATTACTTAAGTTTTTTCCTGGTTAAGATAAGTAGCAAAATATTTTCATATATTTGGAGTAGTATTATTACTCAGTAGATTAGGAAAGAGGCCCTATCCCATAAACTATGTGCCACTGTAGGTTTTGATGGCCTAATTATGCTAGAGATGAGGCTTAGTGGATCCATTAGAGGTGTTAGGTTCTAAACTTTTGGCAAGGTATAGGTCTCCTATCAATCAGGATATAGGCTGAACTCTATGTCCACTCACATGGTTTATTGTCATTATAGAGACTCAAACTGTGTTCAACTGTCAGACTACTTTAAGAAGGTTATGAATTGATATCTATTTGTTTGGTAAAAATTTTTGTGATTCACTTGATTTTATTTATTACTCTATATATTTGAAGATTAAAATGAGTTTTTTTCTTATTTATCATACTACTTTTTATTCTTGAGTTTGTTGTCTAGAGTCAATCATGGTCATGCATCGCACAAACTACTTCATTTTTACTTCAATTGAGCATGTTGACATTATCCTGTTATTATTACATGTTTACATATTTAGTAAATCCATGTGTTGATTCCTATTTATGCATGTATGCTTTTATTATGCAGATCCATCCAGCCATTCACACGCTCAAGGTTCACAACACTCTTCCTTCTAGTATGGCTTTGCTAAGTTAGTATGATCTGGGGAACATATTTCATTGGAGCTTTTATTTAGTTCATTAGATCTTAGACTTAGATTTTATTACAAAATCTAAGGGCTTATCATAGTAGCTTGTTTTATTTTAACTTTGTTTTGGCTTTTAGGAAGATAGTGATGTAATAGATTTGAGATTTGTTTCCATTATTATTCATTAGCTATTTCTTGCTTCATGTGAGATTCCTTTTGTTGATTTATTGCACCTTGATTTCACCAAGTATATGATGTAAGTAGAAGTATGCTAAACCCAAGGATACTTTTGGGGTCACCTAGTGTCTTCAAATGCCTTATCACATCCAAAGTTGAGCTTGGAGTGTGACAAAGGGTGTTATTATGTTCTTATTTTGATCAGTAATATTCCGAAGATATTTTTCTATTACCACTTTTCTAATTTGGGCTTCGAATAATTTCGATGTGGTGCTTACATTTTGATCGTGATGGTATGTGATAGTTTTTTTTTAGGCTTTATCTATTCATATTTATTGAGTTCTTTTTGGTATAGTTGTTTTTCTAATTCTAAACAAGGCTTTTGTAGTAGATTCATGCTACCAATATACACTTTGACTTGAAAAGTACTATTGTGGATATATGTACATTGTATTAATTTTGATTTAGTAATTACATTTATTTTGAATTAGCCACCATTTTTTAAAAAGGTGACCTTTTTAAAAAATATTTTGGTTAAGCTGAAATAGTTAGGCACTCTTATTGTAAATATGTGCATCTCGTATTGACTACAAAATACCTCTCATGATATGTGGAATGAATGTCGTACGATAATTATGGAATTAAAAATATTGCATTGAGTGAGTAGTTGAGTGCCATGTGCGGTGTGGCTATGATTTGATCTTTTGCCATGATTACATCAAAAAATTTCCTTGGTCTATTTATAAGTGTGGGGCTCTGTTGAATTTGAGAAATGACCTTATCCCATCTATTGAGAGTAAACCTTTGAAATTGACCTTGTTAGCCTCCCACATTATGGGTTGAGTGACATAATTTTTTCCAAGTTGAGTGACCTTGTTATCCCATCATATATTGTTTGTTGTCATGGGATTACAAACTAATCTCGAGGGTCCATTCAAAGTCATTTGGGCATCGTGATCGCCTGGTTAGGTCGTGATAGTTGTTCATTCACAATTCACCTAGGACTTTTTTAAACTGAAAGTTACATAACTTCATCACCTTATATGCAAACCCAACTAAAAACCCTTATTTTTTGACAAAGTTGATCAATGTTTTCAAGGTTAATCAATTGGGTAATTCTCCTAAACCTATTTCAATTAATTTTAAGCCACTTTAACATGATTTCACACCAAAATTTCATCGTTTTGAACCCCAAAATAGTGGGTAAATATGGGACTCAAAATTGAGCAAAAACTTGAGAGTTTTCTATGAAATGGAATGAGTTTTAAATGAAACTTAATATTTTGCACCCCCTAATGATGGATAGCATTATTTTACGATTAATTTTTTACCTTGAACCCATGGTGCCAGTTTATGTAAACCTTGATTTCTTAAGTTTTAGGTGTTTATTGTTGTATATTTCTTGTATTCCTTGTTTGGTAATTATATTATGCTTGTTCAGAGTCACAAAGGAAGAGTGAAGCACATTAATGAGGAATTTTCACAAAATTAAGGCAAGTTGAGACTAAATGGTATTTTATAAAGCTTTAGTGATTAATTTCTAATTGTGTGTATTTGGGGAAGATGAATTTCATTAGGGTTTGATTGGGGTGATACATAATGGTTATGTATATGGGAATTGATTAGCGACATGGGTTTGTGATTCATGATATTACTCTACTTTTTGACTATTTGAGATGCCATGGTTTGGGTAAAGCTGGTTAGGCTAAAATGATAATGAACATTGATTCATAATTAATCAATTAGTGAAATTATATTATCCTTGTGGAACCTTATGGAGGTTAGGATAAAATGGGTAACTTGATGATTGTGTACCCCATGATGACTTGGTTTATTTATTATATTCTGATTTAATGCCACTTTCAATACTTAGATTGATATGCGATTATCTATTATTTTTGTTCATGTCTATTGAATTATGGCTATGATTTAGCATGTTGGGATCTGAGGTCTCTATCGGGCACACATTATTGAGGTACTTCAGAGGTTGGTGCCTGAGGCATACATCATGATAATTGCACATTGCATTACATTACATTCACTTGTATTGCTCTAATACTTTATATTATTTAATACTGCGTGGATTTTTTATTTTGTCAAGATACTGTTGATGATCTTGAGGTGGTTACTAAAGAAGTAGTTTTAGTGATAGTTATTCCCTGTGAGTGGTACTGTAGATCATATTTATCTTGCTTTATATTATTGGGTAGGATGTTGTATATGAACTATTATTAAGTTGTAGTATCAGAGAGTGGTTAGACGCTAAGGGTAGTCACTTTGTATTTATACTTAGACCAACCGAGGATGCTGCTAAGTACCATTGAAATGTACTCATCCTTTATCTTTCTGCACTATTATGCAGGTGCAATAGAGGATCAGTCGTGATTCCTTCCTTCAAAAATAGCTGCTTATTAGATATCTCTAGAGGTAGTTGTCATTCTTTCACAGCCTCTGGAGTTCCTATCTATTAACTTGAATTTATTGTTTTCTTTGAAGCTATAAGATTCATCAAATTTTTATAAATTTCAGAAGTGGCTATGTACAATGACACTTGGTTTTAGGGAATTTTATATTGAATTACAACACTTGTTTTAGACTATCATTTACTTA
>JBDJHY010083982.1:0-13800 GCA_039654485.1 Withania somnifera
AGTGTGAGTGAATACTTTTCCATTTTCACGATAAACTAACCGCTGGGTGTGAGGGAATTATTTGTTGTGAGGGAAAGTAGATAATTAACTCAACTGTAAAGATGTTAATGCATTAATTTCAATTGACACATGCCTTGTAAGAGAACTTTCAGTTCATCATTCAAAAGTTGCAGTCAATAAATAAAAACAGCTAGCCAATGTGATATAATGCCTAATGATTGATTGTGCTGAATTGAATTTTGTACTAGGGGTATTTTAAGTGTTTAATATCTTTTATTTTGTTGTTGCTTGAGGACAATCAAATGTGCTAGGTTGAGGGTGTTGATGTGATGATATTTTACGCCACGTATTGCACTTAAAACTATGAAAATATTCATGTTCTTGAGTAATTTTTGGATGATTTGATATGTTTTCTGTGTATTTACAGGGTAAAGTTGATTTCAAGAACTTTGGAGAAATTACAGTAAAATGGATTATCGAAGGCACTTTGGACGTTTCGTCCAACCTTGGGAAGTTCTCCCAAGTTTTGTCGTCCAGGGGAAAGTCTACTATTTAAGAGGAATAAATAGGCAAAGGATTGGACGGTTCCCCAAACCTCAGATGGTTCGCTCAATTGAGTTCCATCAAAGCCAAAGCAAACTACTTAAGAGAAGGAAGCGGACGGAAGATGGGATGCTTCGTCTAAAGCCAGATGATTTATCCAATCAGTTCTGCCCAAATGGAATCCAACTGCTTAAAAAAAGAAACAGACGAAAGATCAGGCGTCTTGTCTAAGGCAAGACAGCTTGCCTGATGTTTCACCCAAATTGGAAAGGCAATTTATTCCAAGTTTTTGATATTGCATTTGTACCCATGTACTATAAATAGCTGTATAAGGTTATTTTGAAGGATATTTTTGTTATCTTTCATAACTTGTTTTACATAACTTTGGAGAACACCGTTGTTTTACTATTCTCTTTCACAAGAACACAAGTGTGGGAATTTGTGATCTTGGATTATTAATTGCAACCAATTTGAAGACTATTTTCTTGGTATGACTCCTATTAAGTTTTTTTCTCGTTGTTGTGTTTTAACAATCATGAGTAGCTAAACTAAAACTCTAGGGTTGTGGGATCCGTGGTGAAACAAAACTAGGGTTGTAAATATTATGGTTCTTGCATCTAACTAAGTGTATGAACACAGTCTCTACAATTTAATGGATTTTTAGTGGTTGCAAACACTAGAACATGCCTAGGCTTAACTAGTACTAACCTTGTGGTTAAAATTAGGAGATGATATTATGCTAAGAAATTTGGGATGATTATTGCAGTAGTAAGGTAATCACTTGTGTTATTATGAGGGACACAATGCACTCTTTTACAGTCTGACCATAGTGTAAAAGAGATTTATCTAGGATTATAGGTTGAAAAATACGTAGATAAATAGCAATGTCACTATAAATAAATCTGCACTTAGGAAATATTGAAAGACCATTGATGTTTATAATACGAAGGTGTGCTAAAACCCTAGTGAAGATAATCCTAGGTTTTTTCATCACTTGAATTCCTTTTATAACTTATATCAATTGATATTTACATTCAATTACTAAGAACACTCTTTTACCAACTAATCCCCCTATTCACTTTTTATGTCTTACGAAAATAACAACTAAGTGACTAAATATGGGTACTAGGCCTAACATGATACTATATTTCCTGCGAGATCGACCCCAAACTATTTGGTTTATATATTATACCAACAACCGTTTATACTTCTTTATGAGGTGTAATTTAAGCATTATCATTAGTTTTCAAAGAAAATCAATCATGAGTAAACTTCAAATCATCATAACTCTAATTAAATTTCTTTGAGTTATCTTTCAAACACAACAAACTGTTCATCAATATGAGGTTGAAGTAAAAAGTTATAGCTAATCTACCAGAGACTATCTGACCAGTCAACATGGACCAATAATCCAGAGGTGGACAAATCATCTTCACAACCATCCAAAATTATAGTGTACTTATTTTGGATGACTTTGGGTGGATGATGCGTCCATAGCTGGACGATCATCCCCAGGGTCGTCCAAAAGTGTGTTTTTAGCCCTTTAAAAGGATTTTTGAGGGGTTGTTTCTTCCTTTCCTTACCCAAGACGTCTCCCACAATTTTTAAACCCCCAAAAACATTACTTTCATTATCATAAATATATTATTATCCTCCCCAAAAGTCCCTTTATAATCTTCCAAAACTTAAGAACCTCAAATTCTTCAAGCTAAAAATTCAAGATACTAAGAGAAGGCTTCCACCCAAAGTTTTTTTTTATGTTTTCCCACTCTAAGAACTCCATAAAAGAGGTTTTTTTCAAGATCAAGCTCTAAGATTTCAAGATCCAAGATTTTTTTAAAGAAAACTAGTGTTCTTCCTCAGGCTCAAGAAATGTTAAGTCTCTATCAAAGTTTTCAATATAAAAGCTTCATGATAGGTATGTGGGTAGTGAATGAAGGTTCCTTTCACCTTCAAGCCTAAAATTTCATAAGTTTCAAGTAAGGTTCTATGAAGTTTAAACCACGGTTTTAACCCAAATTATGAACTATGTTAAATTCCTATTCCTTGTTATCCCTCATGATATTGGCTCTTGTTATTATGCTAGTTTTACATGGTTTTCACCTTCCTTCATGAATTTGTTATCATACATGATTTAGCATGAAATTTCACATGATTTTATTGATTTTAGATAAACTACATGAAATAATTTATTGATTCCTCATTCTATAAAAGTATAAATTTTAACATGATGAATTTCTATGAAACTTTATCACACATGAATTTTGATAGAAGATTATGACATGACAGTTTATGGAGCTCAGGATCAACTTTAAAGATTCTTATATTAAGATATATTATCCCTATGTTATGAGCATCAATATCTATATTTGGGAGGACTATTTAGCATCAAGAGAATGTGGCTTTCATATAACCCAAGTTTCATAACTACATAGCCAGCGTGGGTTTTTTTTTTCATTTTATTTTTTTCCATTGCAACCTAGTATTTTGGATCTCTAGTGATGTTTATAACTATGGCGGGTTACGTTCATCTTTTTTGGTGTAGGGTCTAGCATACTAACCTCCATGTTGCTCGCATGGTTGATGTCAGTCTTGTTTAGCTTTTAGTTTTATGGTATGATTAAATATGTTGCATGACTCACTAGTTTATAGTAGATATGACTTTTCATTATTATTATGATATCCGATTTTCAAGCATGTTTTCAGTTAAATATGCATCATTGCAACTCAATTTTCATGATCTAGTTTGATGCATTAAGTTCAGCTTTTCCTTTTAGTTAAGTATGATTTTTACTCGACTTTTCATACTTTACTTTAGAACTCCAAGTTCTCCAGCATTCAATTTTATGCATTTACCATTCTTTATTATCTCATAGTCCTAATGTTTACCTGTTTAAAGATTTTATGATTTCTAAGTCCTACTGTTCATACATATTTTAGTTTACAACCTATAAAAGATTTATGATGTCAGTCTCATCTTAGGCTTATATAAATGATCTCATATCCATATTTTAGACATGTATCTATACATACATTTATTTATATTTTTTCCTAAAACTTATTGCATAAACTCACATAACAGTACTTTCAACGTACTGGTGCATCCTTAAGCCTGCATTTACATTGTATATTCAGGTATTTCATCTCAGCTTCATGAACAGTAAGTGCCAGCAGATTCCGATCAAAAGATAGTGAATCCTCATCCTTAGAGGACAATATACTCAGAATTTTCAGCTCATGTTATTTCTTTTTTAGTTATTTAGAGTTTGTTGGAGGGTTTCCCAACTACTTATCAGTATTAGTAGAGGCTTAATATACAGTTAGTTAACATTTATATTAAATTATGTATTTTTCAGTTACAGAATTTCTTATTAGTTGTTCATGTTGTAAAAGTCAACCCATAAAAATATCATCTCCCATATTACTTTACAGTCTATGTTTTATACGTTATGCCAGACCAAGGGTTATCTTGGAGCAACTTGTGGTTTCAAGTATTGTGTTACACCCAGGGTGTAGATTCAGGGTGTAACAGTCAGGCAGGCAATTTTATCCAGTTTTTAAATATTATATTTATCAGTTATAGAGCTTTTTTGTTATTTATTTATGTTATGGAAAGTTAGCCCATGTATTGTACTTCGCATTACTTTTCAGTTTAGGCTTTATGTATTATGATAGGTCAAGGGTTAACTTGGAGATACTCGTGGTTTTAAATACCATATTACGTCAAAGGTGTAAACTCGGTAAATATCATTGATATCATCCAAATCACGAAATGGCTCCTCGGTCGACCTCCTACTAACATCATCCCAAGGGTGATCCACATATCAACTAACATCAAAACTCTCATGATATGGAGGTGTCGATATGATAGATCAACCACTGCAAAAGACACGAAAGAGGTAGCTAGCACAGAATATGAAATGTAGGTTGGCTGATGCGGTGGACTATGATCTGGAGCTACCTCTTCCTCTTTCGGTATATCCACACCATGCCCGCCTCTATGCACACCACCACTCTAACTTCATCATTGAACACGACTTAGCGATCTACGCCAACCACCTGGCTACTGATACAACAGATCACCTGTAAAAGGAGGTCCTCTACTCAACCTCCCCTACTAGCCTTCTCCATTGCGTCCAAAATGATTTTCTCAAATCTTTGTCCAAGATGAGCAACTGAAGGATCGATCTGACATTGTAAATTTTTTCGATATACATTTTACAAGCCTATGACATACGCAACAATACTTCCAGTAGTATGAACATATTTAGGGGCATATATTGTAGCAAGGAGAGGATTGCTTACCAGAAATCGTCCATAACGCTGAAACAATGTCAATAAGCATCTAATGATACCCCGGGAACTACTTGAACAACAGCATCATATCGATGACCCATGACTGAAAACTAAAAGCCAAATATGCAAGGATATCATCAGTCATTTTCTGGAGCTCATTATAACAACATTGATCATTAGCCCGTACAGGAAAATCAGGTATATGATGTGGGAAGTCGAACTGTCGCATCACTCGATCAGGCATGTGATGCTCAACAATATCTAAGCAAATCATGGGCACTTGTGTAGCCCATAAATGCTTATCAACAACGTAGCAGTGGGGTAGTGTATGGAGAACCGATTTGTAGGGTAGCCACATGAACTGTTTAACAATAACTAAATAAATAAAATAGTGATAAGAAACAAAACCATACAATTAAAGATAAATACAATTAAAAACATTAACAATTTACTTGGTCCTCTATCATCTGATCCAGATGATCTCTAATTGGGATGATAGCGTGATATGAATCTGTATCACTATTAGGCCACGTCCAATGCCTATTGTAAGACATCATGCATATCGCGGCCTGAAAATCGACTGAATAAATAAGAACTGCTCCCAACACCAAAACTGTACAACATATATTTTTCTATTAATTCAAAAAATACTATATTAAATATAATAATTAATCATATTAACTGAAGGAGTGGATGAAAACAAAAAATGTCAAATTTTTTCTCATGAATGTCCAACATAAACCCTTGTATAAATAAGTCAAGACTGCGCTACCTCGGTCTTAGGCCGTAACATCCTTAATGGGACCGAACAGTAGTAGAAAATGTAAGATGATGTATAATCTGACGTGTTTAGAAATAAAATTCCACTAAGAATAAAGAGTAAATACAATCAGACAACCAGAGTAACCCTCTCCTCAAGAGTAGTATGTCCAATAGGGTCTTCATGTAAGACATGTAAGAGACAGGCAGTAACTAAATATATATTCACCTGATTGATCCCTTTAACATGGTTGGGATGTGCTACTAAGTCGGTCAATCCATACAGGACTTGAAGCCATACTGGAGACCTCTGTGTATGATCTGGCACGTACATGGCACAACCATTTATGCACAACCTAAATAGAACCTGCACATCCTGCATTGTAATAGTAACCTCACCAAAAGGAAGATGGAAACAATGAGTCTTAGGACTCCATCTCTCAACCATAGCGGAGATAAGGGCATGATCAAAGTGTACCCTCCCAAGAGGAACAACATGATATAAACCCGCCATGTCTATATAATGAAGGACGCGCGCATGAGACGGGTGTGTATGCAAGAAATTTCTTGCCTCATCAAGCCTTATCAGCTTCATCCTATGACCTAGCGGTATGCTCTCATTCACCAAATATTCATATATGTGACGTTGCTGTAAAGTGAGCAGTGCATCGTCCACAAGCTTGGGATGCACAATGCGCATCATATATCTATTATCATTGGAACATGTAAAAATAGTTACATTGTTATCTTGAAATATTTTTAAATTTATTAGATATTTTTTATAAAATACTATATTAATTATTGTAATACTTAAAAATAAAATTTTTATTAGTTTTTTTTTTTGTTAATTATAAATGTTTAATTAATAGATTTTCTTCTTTATGTAGAATTATCCAAAGTGAAACTAAAGATCTTTGTCATTTATTATTAACACCTAAAACGAACATCCTACTAAGATAAGCAATTTATTATATTATGTCTTAATTGTATATTTAATAGATTTATAAATCTATTTAAATACTTTTACATATGTATTAATATTTTAAGTATAACAAACCAACGAACCAAAACCCACGTCATATTAGGTACAACACTCATTTTCTACTGTTATTTAAAAAAAATTTGTTAACAGAAATCCATATTTTTTTTTAACTTCTTATTCTAATATTGAATAACTACAATTTGTACGCATGCGTGTTTTTTTATAAAATACTATTTTATAAAAGGATGAAGCGAGTAATTTTGTGTAAAATAAGAATTTATGGTCCTAATAAAATACTATTTTTTGTGATCCTAATAATTTTTTCAAGGAAAATTTTCAAATAAAACTAAAACTAGAGAGAGAAGATTAGCATGTCCTTATGAGCAAAGATGACAAACACAAATCTAGAAATGAAAATGATTCATAAAAAAAGTCTTCTTCTTATGTTCTTCATTTATTTTTATTTTTTTGGTTAATTCATTTGTTTAATTAGATTTATTCAATATTAATGTTGTTCAATTCCTACTAAAATTTTCTTTTACCTATAAAATCTAAAGGGAGTCTTCTCAAAATTTTCTTCTTAGTTTTTATGTTTCCCCCTTTTTTATTACATTTATTTAATATTAATATAGAAATATACGTAAGTATTTTTTATACATTATGCAAGAAGCATTGACTTATCTAGATAATTAAGCAGCCTCTCTCTTAATCAATCTCCCTTCTTGTTGAAAAGCAATCTCTATAAATATTGTAAATTTTAAGCTAATAAAGCTTTGATTTTTAAGCTAATCCACTTTTAAGCTAGTGATAATTTTATAGTAAGATTTTATTGCACATAGGGTGCTTTTTATGGTATGATTAAAAAAATTAGAAAAATCAAGAAAGAAAAAGAAATTTGGTGAGGGTGATGGTAGGAGGTGGGGGTAGGGGTAAGATGGAATTTTTTAGGCGTGTAGGAAAGGGGGGAGGGGTAAAGGTGGGGGTGGAAGGTTCTGAGATTTGTATGAATTTTACAACTTATTTTTTTTTTTTTATTAACGAAGTCATTTTCTTTATTTTGGAGGAAGTTATTTTCCTACTAAAAACATTTTGGCTTTATGCCTGGTCGCTCGACTACAGAATCCATCCATCTTGTAGGAGACTTGTGGATCCATATAGAGATGGAAATAAGGATTTACGCATAGTGTTCATCAATCTAGAGAAGGCATACAACGAAGTTCCTTGGGAGTTTTTGTGGAGGTTCTTGGAAGCTAGAGGTATTCATGTGGCTTATATTAAAGTGTCAAAGGATGTACGACGAAGTTAAGACTCGTGTAAGAACTTCAGGAGGAGATTCTAAGACCTTTCTTATTTAATGGGGTTGTACTATGGTTCTAATCTTAGCTCATTCTTGTTTATCTTGGTGATGGATGTATTGTCGCGGCAAATTCAGGGTGAGGTTCCTTGGTGTATGTTAATTGCAGATGATATGGTTTCAATCGATGAGACTAGCGAAGGAGTCAATGCTAAGTTGGAGTTTTAGAGATAGAACCTAAAATCTAAAAATTTTCGATTGAGCAGGACCAAGACAGAGTATTTGGAGTGCAAGTTTAGTAAGGTGATGTCTAAGGCTAAGGTGGTAGTGAAGCTTGATAGTCAAGTCGTTAAGTAGAAAGATAGTTTCAAGTACCTTGGGTCTATGATTTAGGAAAATGGAGAAACTGATGAGGATGTCATTTACCGTATTAGTGCAGGATGGATGAAGCGAAGGCTCGCTTTGGGAGTCTTATGTGATAAGAAAGTTTGTCCTAGACTTAAAGGAAGTTCTATAGGACGGTGGTTAGACTTACTATATTGTATAGGAGATGTTGGCCTGTGAAGAACTCGCTCATCCAAAAGATGAAAGTGGCATAGACGAGGATGTTGTGATGGATGTGTGGAGTTACTAGGACTGATAGGATTATGAATGAGGTTATTTGTGACACGTAGGGATGAGTTCGGTGGAATACAAGATGCAGGAAGTAAGGCTGAGATGGTTCGGACATGTGATAAGAAGGGGCTCGGATGCTCCAATGCGCAAATGTGAGAGGTTGGTGCAAGATGGTTTTAAGAGAGGCAGAGGTAGACTGAAGAAGTATTGAAGGGAGGTGATTAGACATGGTATGGAGCAGTTACAACTTACCAAGGACATGACCCTAGATAGGAAGTCGTGAAAGACGAGAATTAGGGTGGTAGGTTAGTAGGTAGGAGTGATTTCTTGCTAGTAGGGAGGTGTGCATTGTTTTGTTTTCGTGCTAGTAGTAGTGTAGTGTGATTCTTGTAGTGTCTTATCCTTGGAGTTGTATTGATGTTTGTTGTTTAAGGTTGATTGTTGTGTTATTCTACGGTAGCGTTGTTTATGTTATGTGTTGTCATTCGGTTACTATCTATTGTTTGTTATTGTTTTAAACTATGATTTTGTCGTGTGTCAGGGGTGTATCGAAAACAACCTCTCTACCTCATTTTTGAGGAAGTGGTACGGAGTGTCTACATTTTACCTTTCTCAAACCCCATTTTATGTGAATTTATTGAGTATGTTGTTATTTCTGTATACTATATGTGAAGAACTATCTCTAGGTACCACCACCAGATCAAGCACCATCCCTTTTTATTTAGTATAATAGAAATGTAACAGCTCATTCTTTATTAATTGTTTATTCCCTTTTGATGTTTCTGTGCATATTGAATTGTAATCTTGATTTTTCTCCCTAATATCTTAGGGAATTAAATGCTAGGAGTATATATTTAGCTAACATGGATTTAGAACTCATCCAAGAATTATTAATTTATAAATATAATGAACACATATTTTTTTGTTTTCTTATCGGAACTCTACTAAATATCAAAAGAAAGTAAATTTGCTTATCTGAGTTGGTATAATTGAATCCATCATAGATTTAATAAATCTAGTAAATTATAATTTTGTTTTTCACTTATTCTTCAACTATTTCATCTTTATTATTATTATTAGTATTATTATTATTATTATTTTGTATCTAGTTTATTTGGGTTAGATTTGTATGTCAATTTAATGTATAAATTTCCTTTTAAAAAAAAAAATACTCCATCTTTTATTGTTCTCAATTGAATCTCTTTTTCATATATTTTGTAATGATAATAATATATATCGAAAAAATATAATTCGTCCAATACATGTTGGTAAAAGTTTAAAGAAGATATATTTAATAGATGTTGGTATTTCAGATCATGAGAATGAAAATATCTTAATACAAAGCTTTTTCACTTTTAGTGAATCTCTAATTTTCTATGGGACACAAATTCAATTAGTCAGTAAATATGGATTTAGAAATAGAACAGGAATCCGAAAATTCTCCAAACTAAATTAAAAATATTGCATTATTTTTGCTAAATATTTTTAAAATTGCTGTCCTATCCACACTATAAAGGGTTACAAATTTCTCTAAGTCTAAAAAATATCTTCACACCTTCTTTGTGTCCCTTTTTAAATCATGGAAGTCACTTATTAGATTAATTCGAATTCGTATCCATACATTTAATAAGCAACCAAGGAAATTTTGGTTCTTTCTTAAGCAATCCCAATTTCAATAGGATCTTTCTCCTCATTTTTCAAAATCTACAATACCCTTAACTTATTCGTTATTACTCCCTCCCTCCCTCCCATTTTTCTATTTTATGTGAGTCTTTTTAGCTTTTAATATTTAAATAAGTTTATTTTTTATTGTAATTTTTTTTATACATTTTTAAAATATTTTAAATTATCAACTATCGTATAAATTTTATTTTAAAAATTTAAAGATTTCATGTTCAAATTTAAATTATTAACTCTCCAAAAATAAAAAAGTAGAATAAAGAGAGTAATTGTTTATTCTCCTTTGACCTTTCCATGCACGTTTTATTGTATAATTTTCAATGTTGATCATCTCCATAATATCTTACGCAGGAAATTAAATGCTAGGACTATATACCTAACGTGACTTTAAAACTCATCCAAGAATTAATTAATTATATATATATATAATGAAGACAAATCTCAGCTGATCTCTCACTTGGTTTAGAGAGAGAGAGAGAGAGAGAAAAAAAAAAAGGCTTCGTTGTTGAAGGAGAAAGAGAAGATGTTGTTTCTGGAATTTTTACATAGAATATTTTTCATGATTTTTCTCTTTGTACCAACTTTCTACAATGGGGTTGAAAGTGTTCATCGAATTCTTTTGGATACAGATGTGGATACTGATGATTTCTTTGCTCTTTTCTACATTTTGAAGCTTAATACATCAGAAATGGACTTGAAGGTATTTTTTCTTCTTAATCTCCAACTGTTGAATACCACAGTGAGATCACTTTTTTATTTTTTTTATTTACTAGATTATATTTTCAACATCACGATTGACTTTTCTTATGTGCCAAAATATATATATATATATATATATATATATATATATGCCTTTTTGTTTTGTAAAAGGTGATGGTAATAAAACACCGGCTTTCTCTGAAATCTTTGTGCAAAAACTTATTAATATTGCAACGAAACAACAAACTATATAAATTCATGGCTTTAAATAAAATTATCTTAATTATAGTTACTTGCATTTTACCTGCTCATGTGTTTTTTCATTTTTAATTTACATCCTATTCAATTATTTTTGAATGATTTGCACCTAATTTCTTCATTTCCTAACCCAAAAAAAAAAAAAAAATCTTGAATTGTCCATGAGGACAAAAGAGGAAAAATAGTGCAAAATGAACGATTCTTTTGTGCTTAGCTTTGTACTAGAAACGGAAACCGTGCAATTGACCTCATATTTATCAGGATATATTTTATTAATTATGTTAATATAAATTTGAATATAATACATTTTATGTAGTTATTTAATGACACAATAAGTATTGAAAAAACATAATAAATTATTTTTAATTTTATAAATTAGACAAAAAATGGAAACAACCGAAAGATGTGATTTGATTCAGTAGAAAATGTGTGAAGAAATTATATTTTATGATTCAAATTTTTGACTGATTTAGGGAAAGAAAAACTCTATTTCAGAAAATAATTATGAGTGGTTGTACATTTGCAATAATTGGATTAGAGAGCTATTGTGTTTAGATTTGAGTTACAAACTTTTGAAGAAATATAATTATAATTACTTAAAATACGTTATGGATCAAAATTACAAAGAAGACTTTATCTGATACTATGTTTATCTTTGAATAATTTAAAATATACATTAGTTTTTTTTTTTTTATCACGTGGTTACATGTCAATTTAATGTTGACCTTTGCTCCTTACCTATAAAGCAAATAATCAAATATACTCCTAAACTATTGAATTGATTTGTGATTATCATACCTTTTAAATAAAATTATTATTTTTAATTAGCTTATCCTATCTTGAGTTATGTATAACTACATAAATTATACTA
Organism: Withania somnifera; assembly: GCA_039654485.1. Lineage (NCBI taxonomy): Eukaryota > Viridiplantae > Streptophyta > Magnoliopsida > Solanales > Solanaceae > Withania > Withania somnifera. The sequence continues at coordinate 11,998 of JBDJHY010083982.1, forward strand.
TTAGTAATATTTTTTAAACTATAAATGTTACGCATAATTAACTTTTCTTTAGCCTAAATGTCTATCCTTTTTTATATTTTTTTAACTAAATGCTTAAAAGAGAAAAATTGTCTTATTTTTTCTTTCAATTTATTTTAAAGTTGTCTTTCTTATTTTTTCTTTTGAAAATTTGTTAATTATAACTTTTTGCATGACAAGTTTGAAATCACAAAATTAAAGTAGATGATGAATTGAAGAGATATTTTGTTGTAAATTCAGTGAAGAGATAGTCAACAAGCAAATTATACATGATTTGGAAAAGAAAATAGCAGAGCAAAAGGTGATATGTACTACTCCCTCTTGCATAAAATATTTTTTCAAATTTTCTTTTTTAAAAGTCATAAAGAATATCATTTTTTACCAACATTTTAACTTATATTTTCTTATCATTTTAAAAAAAAATTATAATTCATAGCCCTTTTTATATAGTTTATGAATGCCTAAATTTTAATTTTAAAATATTAATTAAATTATTAACTCACAATATGAAAAATATTTTAGTAACACTTTCGTCATTAGCTTATTGAATTTAGAGCAATACCAATGACATTTAGAGTAATAAAACCATAACTAAAGGCTAAATATATTCCTAAAAATGGCACAGAGAGGCAAAACTTAAAGTACCACCTTAAGTGCTTTTTATACAATTTGTTAATGCTGTGTTCGTCCTTTTAAACCATTTATATATATATAAATAAAATATAGATTCCTGAATTCATAAAATTACAAGGTTCAATCCGTGCGCACTAAATAAAGCATAGTAAAGTGGAACAAAGTATCCTTTATTGACAAAACAATTAAGTGGATCAAAGTTAATTTTAGTGCACTTTTACATTTGATATAAGTTTATACTGTAGTTTATATAATTATATAAATCAGAGAACGGAACATCATAACAAGTTAAGTAATAGCATAAAAATATATTATTTGATAATTTTAGAACAAGAGTAATAACTATGATATTAATAATTTTAAATTTAAAAATTATAAATATTTTAATTTAAGAATATTAGGCCTTTGGAGGAAAAAATTAAAAAAAAAATCTTAGCTTAAACTTAGGAATCCAAAGTAAAAGAGCTCTAATAGACTCTAACTATTTCATAAACTTTATCACTTTTAAGTTATTATAAAATATATTTTAATTAAAATATTAACTTTAAAATAATAATAAATAAACAATAGTAGTAGTGGTAATAATTTAAATGTGACATGCATTCAGATTTGTTAAAGTTCAATGGAAGATAAAAGTAAAACCGGTTGAATATGGTAGAAACTAAGAAACAATCACTATCTAAATAAGAATTACTTTAATTGAAAAACTATAAAGATCAATAATAATTATAATAATAATAATAATTTCTCTCTCTATCTATCAATCTATCTATATATATAGAGAGAGAAAAGCAGAGGCAGAAACACTACAAAAAGACATTGGACAAAATAATAGGATAATAAAATTTTTGAATTAAATATATTTAATTATTTTTTTAAAAAAATGTATATATTTAAGATAGAAACTCATGAAAGAGGGTACTAAATGGATTCTTATTGTTTTATAATTTATTTAATTATGATATTGTAAGAATATCTGGATTATACATTTAATTTTTATATTAAATAAAAATTAAAAATTTAATGATAATAATAATAGTAGTAGCAATAATAATAATAGAAGAGGCAATAATATAATAATAATATTAAATTATACATCTAATTTAAATAGTAAATAAACATTAAAAGTGAAATAATAATAATAATAATTTT
>JBDJHY010084091.1:0-13800 GCA_039654485.1 Withania somnifera
AAAAGAAAACAAAAGGGTTCTCAAAAGCACGTTCAAGTTCTTCAACCTAGGCTTTCAAGTATTCAATCTCCTTCAATAATCACGTTAGGGATTTCACTCAATAATAGGTACGAGGGTTTCAGTGAGGGTTCTTTTCATCTTCATGCCCAAAATTCTCTTTTTTTATGAAAAATTTAGTTGTTTTCATTCTAGGGTTTGAAGACCCACTTTATGATTTGTTGATAATTTCATTTCATGCTTTTAAATTGTGAAATACTGAAGTATTGTAAGATTATTTGAATGATTTACACATGGATTACATGATCTACAAAAAGTTAGCATGTTGAACTTATTTTTCACAACCTTGGCTGGATATTGAGTTTTATCCGAAGAAGATCTTTGAAACTAGTTCTGAAAGTGCATGAATATAATTTGACTTCAGTTATGATGTATGAATCTCGGGAAATAGACAAGATAAGAAAATTTAGGAGCTTCGTCTCATTCATAATATAAGTTACAGGCATCTAGATATGTCCCTTTATTTTAAGAACTTTTTAAGATATGAGCACATCCTTTTTAGGAGGATTATTTAGCACCAAACACATCATCTTAGCCCATCAGTGAGGTTTTAGTTAATCCAAAACTATGTCGCCATTATAGGTTAATCTTTATTATTTAATTAAGGATCCTTAGCTCAGATATTACATATTTAGTCCTAGTGTTGGTTAGTGGCGGCCTATTTGCCAGTGTGAGGTCAGGACATTAAACCTTTTTTGGTGTGGATTCATGATATCGAACTCTACGTAGATCATTTGTAGTTTAGGTCAGTTATTAGAAATTCCCAACTCATGATCAAGATTTCAAGACTAAAATAAATGTTTTCAACTAAACTGGCATGACTTATATTTATGATTTAGAACAAGAAACAAGGTTTGTATATTTTCATCTTACAAGAAGTTTAGGTCATTGCGTTTGATTTACATTTCATCTTTATGATATTTTCTCATGTTTATTGCATATATTCCTGTACCAATATATTCCATTATACTGACCCTTTTGGATGCATGTCATTATATAATGCAGGTATAGGTTTTTCAATCAAGCAGCGAGCTTAGTAAAGAAGACATCCACTGAACAACTTGGTGAGTTCTCAATAGCTGTGGACAAGAGTTCTTCTTCTTATGGTATCTTCTCTATGTCTTATGTTGAGGAATACCTGGGGGGAAGGGGGGTTCCCAGAAGTACACTTTAGTTTCAGTAAAGTTTTCAGACATAGTCTTACTGGTGATGCTAGGAACCCCGTGACAAAGTTCGTTTTTGATTTCGTCGAGCAGGTCCTACAGGCCCATTTTAAGCCCAATTTTTGGCTCAGCCCAGAACTTAGAATAAATTATATTATTAGACTCATATTGATCCCTGGATTCCTATTATATGAGTTTCATTGTCGTAGGAGACCATTTGATATCAGTCAGAGTAACATTTGGATTTGTAGCGCATTATTCGTCGGACGACAGGTAGTCTCAGTAGGGATATCTTTGGGTATATAGTTTCGATAATTATACTAAATAGCATCCATGTGCTAGGTTTCTAGGTTGTTACTGTGTAATTGAACCGCTTCTTCATTCCATTCCCCATTTATTCTCTATGTTGGCAGTAAGTGAAATGCTATGCTCGTGACTTAGAATCAACCTTGTGATGGCTTTAGGGTGACTCTATAAGTAGTTGGACGTTGATGCATCGGTTGGTTTTGGGTTTTGCCCTCGAGTTTGGGCTGTTGTATTGTGCTTCTAGCTATAGCTTAGATGCGCCTATGAATGGCATAGGTTGGCTATGTATATTATGTGTTGTGTGCATTTATTCTCCGAGAGGTGGATCCACAAGCTTTGTATTAAGAGTGCATTAGGGCTGGAGCCTGTATCACCACTTGATTTTGATATCGTGGAGGCTAGAAACTAATAATAAGGATAATGATGGGTAATGACATAACATATGATAACTTGTAATATTTGGATAATAATATAAGTTAAATTATGTTTTAACTGTTTTAGACTCGGCAGTGTATCGAGCACCCAGTATTACTATTTTTAATTATTTTAGTCCAGGATTCACACCCTGGCACCGAGAAATATCATTTAACTAATAAAATACTGGAGCTTAAGTCTGACTTCATTCAGCAGTGAGTACAGCCACTGGCACTTGAGACCATCATAGTACAGTAGTGAGTATAACTTTTTGATACTTATCACATTTACTAGGTCGGAGACTTTGTGATACAGTTCCCTTGAGGAAATTGGTGATATTATGATATTGAGGCGTTGAATGAAATGAAATTCTGAGATTATGGCTTACTGATACTGTTGATATGAGACATTGAATGCCAGATTTTAATACCTTTTGAGGCTCTATGATTCGAGACGTGAGATTATAATGACGTTAGAGATTGTATGTGGTGGAGTACCTCCATGGACCTTGCCTTTGGGCTATAGTGATGCAGAGGAATGGAATAGGAAGGAGTAAGGATATACGGGAATTAGGGTTAGCCTTTCATGGATTCTGCCTGTTGGTCCTACGGATACCAGAAGAGAAACATACACAGGACTGGTTACTTCATGTGAGTGTATTTACTTTTCTGCACTTGTCTTCCTTGTGTATCCCTAGCTAAGATGTAAGGCCTATGGGTGAGTGTGGTTTCTGTGTTTAATTTATTTATTATATTATTGAATTACTGCTTACTTATTTTAGTGTTACTTTTGATACTTTCTGGTTATGCAGGATAATTGTGCTAGATACCTTTTGATTATTCATCCTTCCTTTACTTGAGGTTACGGGTATACCGCCCATGTTCTCTTTTTGTCTTCTATTTGACTCTTGATTAATTAGTGTTATTATTCACATATATTGTTGCAAGGATTTCGAGTACGTCCTTCCTTCATGCTTGAATATCTGATTTAGCTAGCGTTAATCTGTTCTACTTGTTCTTTAATCTTATCTGAGTAGCTAGCTTCCATGATGTACTATTTACTTCTGTGAGCTTACTTTATTGTATTCCGTTATTTACTACTTTTATTAATTTTATGTGCCTAGTGGGCCATTGAAGCCTACTGGGTACAGGTTGCTTCGTGACTTATACTACACTTGTTCCTCTGGTGCAGGTCTGAGTACTAGTAGCCGACGTTGATTACGGTTTTGCCGTTCATGCTTGTTGCTACTCAGTTCAGAGATTCAAGGTGAGCTTGGCGTCCAGCTATTCCTGCTTCTATTCATATTTGTCTTGTTCTCCTTGTACTTTCAGAAATATTTTTATATTAAACTTTTGGCTTTATGTTCTGTTCTTAGAGGTTCTATTTTGGGAATTTGACTCATTGTAATTCCGCTACATTGCGTATTTCTCCTTTCCTGTATATTTTACTTATTGTACTTCTATTTTATGTTGTTGTTGTAGTAGCTCTCCACTTCGGCTTCGGGCTACAGAGTTATTTCTCCTACTAGTGGTATAGTAGGTGCCATCATGATCCAATAAATTGGATTGTGACAACACTAGATCAACTCTATGAATCCATCCACTATCCATCAAATAGTTACATAATCCGTGGAATGATCCGTGGGGTCGATCCATACTTAGGAAATTTTTTGGAATTTTAGGTGCGTGCCACAAAAGGAACGATGGACCATCTGACTAGACCACGATCCATCTCACATGAATAAATAAATAGGCAATGAAATAAATAATCAAAGGAACAAACCTCAAGTCTATTGCATCATTGTCTGTCTAAAAGCCACTATAAAGCTTAACTAAAACAAGCTACTAGCTTAAGTCCTTAGCTACCTGAAATAAAATCTGACAAGTCTCTGCTTTAATAAGCTAAGGAGCACTCCAAAGAAATCTAGTCTCCGGATCATAGGGACTCACCAAAGCTGAGCTGGGATGCAAAGTTTGGTCAACGTTGAATGTATGGATGGCTGGCCGACTTTGCATGGTAAAAAGCATACATGCACAAAGAGGGATCAATATATTGAACGTACTGAATATGTAAGCAGGTAATAATAACAAGATAATATCAAAATGCTCAATGAAAGTAACAAATGAACCGGGCTATACAATGCATGGACATGTATGACTCTGGAAAACCACCTCAAAATAAACAAGAATATGCCAAGTAATCAAAATTCAGTTTAAAATTTCAAATCTCAAGAGTAATCAATGGCTCAAGTAAATTATATCAAATACTATTAATTTTAACCAAATAGATAGACATCAAGTTAAAACATCTTTAAAATAGTTTGACAGCTAAACACAATAGGAGCTTTTATAACCAACAGTAAACTATGTAAGTATACATGGAGTCTAGCTGTACCCTGGCTGATGAAAGCCCTGTACCCTGCCAAAAGCATAAAACCTAACACCTACCTAGTGGATCCACTAAGCCTTACTCTAGCCTAATTAGGCCATCAAACCTATAGTGGCACGTAGTATATGAGATAGGGCCTCGTGCCTAATCCACTCGTGCTAATACTATTCCCAAAACATGAAACTACTTTGCTCCTTATCTTGACCAGTTCAGAAAAATTTAAGTGACCAACTGACTAAGTAAAACATAATCTAGCCTCTGTGGGCAAATAAGTTGTCTAATTGACATTGTCCTCTTAAAATTAGGCAAATTGACATATCTTTTAAATAAATGTCTTTAAACTCAGGCTTAGATTAGTTTAAAGCCCAAATATCATTGTTTCGTTAAAAACTAATAAGTATTATAAAATAAGGTTTTGACTTTTCAAGACTGGCAACTGTGCATGCTGACTTTGAATTCTGACCTTATCATTGTAAACTCAACTCATGAACTCATTATCATTAAACTTGACTTTAATTACCAAGATTATACAATTTTTATGAAGTATCATGCTTAACTCAAGCAATTTTAACAATAACAAAAAATAATTATGTAGTAAGAATAATTTAATCGTGAAACGAAGATTTAGGGAATCATGTCAACATCCACAACTTCTACTCAGTGAAACTTGGGGAATTGGGCACAACGATGAAAGGAATCCTTGTTGAGTAGCCTACGTACCCTTGGATCTAATTTGAATGGAGTTCTTGAGAAGCTTTGAAGAATCCTAGGTAGGTCTGAGAAGCTTAAGCTGAGTTTTTGTCCGAGTATCGAAATAATAAATAAAATATAGGTTTAGGGTATTTATACTAACCCTAAGGAACCTAAAACGTCATAGTATTAAAAGGAAAAAGATTAGGGAAATTATGAAAATGCCCTCTTAAAACTGACTTCGAAATAGTTCTTAGCATATCACAAGTCGACCTACGACTCGTGGAATGTCACTCCACAACTCTTGACTCAAGTTGTGACACCAAGATTGCTCACTAGAATTTGTCCCTCACCCTACGAGTCCATACCACGCCTCGTGGTATGTCACTTCAAGACTCGTGGAACTGGACATGGAAAAATCACTTGCTGCTAAAGGGTACTACGAGTTGCAGTACGATTTGTGGTTTTTCATGTCACAGGTTGTACTTCAACTCATAGAACCTGCACAAATTTTAAATCTTCTACAAATCACTCCACAAAGTAACAACACGACTCATGGTGTGCCGCTCCACGAGTCGTGACCCAACTCGTGGTTACTTAGGAATAAAATTTCAATTCTTTTGGTCTTAGATTTGGTATTTAAGCTTATGTCATGTACCGGTTATGAACCAACCTGACTTGTGACTCCAGACACGGGACCTAATCCTGGCACCAGATTTGGAACTCGATCTCGACTTGTTACTCGGGACCCGACCCCAACATTTAACCTAGGACTTGTCCCCAACTCCCGAGCCTGATTCCTGACTGGTTTCAACTCTCAATCCAACCTCGACTTCCGTCCACGACCTTAAATTGGGGTCTCAGGTTGTAGTCAAATTTGATGTCATTAGTATTTATCTAGATTATACCCGGATGCTTTTAAGACAATTTTTTTTTTCCTAACTAAACATCAAAAAATAAATAAAAAAATTTATTTATTATCTAAGAAAATATTTTTTCGAGAAATATATGTTGCCTGAAAAATATTTCCTTCATACTCTGGTGATCATTCAAAAAATTCACTCTTTTAAAAATATAGAAAAATTACTAAGTCGTGTGCCGACCAACCATAACAAGGGGACTCCCGCAACGATGTACCAAATAAAATAACCAAATCGCCAAAAATGGTCAATCAAATTTCAATATTTTATTTCCCAAATAAGAAAAGTAAGAAGATAGGGATATTTCTCTCCCCGGTTCTCCCTCCTCCACAGTTTCTAATAGCTGCCACTCATAATCATCCACTACTTCCCTCTCTTCCCATGAGAAGCTGAATTCACTTCCATTTTCTCCTTCAATCCCATGGCGAAAACCTTAATTTCATCTCCTTCATCATTCATCGGAACTCCTTTACCATCACTGTCTCGCCATGTATTTCACCGACGAAGGCTTATCTCCACTAAAGTGAAATTCAGCTTCCATGACATTCCTCCGATTCACACTCTTCAATCTTCTCTCGATTTCGAAGCTGTTGTAAGTCGAGCGGAGGGGCTTCTCTACACGTTAGCTGATGCTGCTGTGGCCACTGATCCTGGTGTTGCTTCCGATTCCACTACTGCCGCTACTACTGCTGAGAAAAGTGGTGGTTGGTTTGGTTTCATTTCTGACGCTATGGAAGTTGTGTTGAAGGTTAGGTTTTGTTTTCGGTTTTATTGAACGTAGTTTCGAGCTAATCATGATCATTGTTATGTACTCCCCTACGTCAGTTTCCTTGTAATAATACATTTTAACTTTTACTTATCGAGAAAAATATATGTATTTTTTTTATAATTTTTAACGTTAATTACTTATTTCCTATCCATTTTTAAGATGTAAGATTATATATTAATTAGTAAAAATATTATGTTAAAATAATTGTATTAATCCTTGTTTATTAAGGTCGTACAATGTCTAGAGTTGATAAGTAAAATCCTTATTTATTAAAGGCGCTACAAAGTTAATAAGTAAAAGTGAACACAGGTTTCCTTTTCTCGACTCTATATAAGTTCAACATATTTATAATAATGATTTCACTTGGTGCCTTATGTATTTATTTCATGTTTATATTTTTTCCATGTTTAGGTCTATCTAGTATTGTTTGGCATCATTTCTCCTAGTAGTCCCTTGTTTGTGATACTTCCCTTTTTAGTCTTTTATTTCTTTTTCATCGTAATTTCTCTTTATGTATTGCTTTGGTCTGTTTTTCTTTGAGCTTATATGGTAAATAGTCTCTCTCTACCCCTAGGTAGTAGTGGTGGAGTCTGATGGGTATGTTGTTATTGTGTAAAGAAGATTGCATTTTTTCTTTTTGACAACTCTTTGGTTTCATTTTTTCACATGTTATGTTTAATTCTATAGGATTAATGGACATTTTGGCTTTAATTGAATACCAAAAAATTCAGAAGTCTTTCTTTATTTTCTTAAATTCTACGCAAAAAAAGGAAAATAAATTGAAAGGGAGGGAGTAATATTTAAGAATCTCTAACTCTTCAATAGTGCCGTTTTGCTTAAATATTTGCACGACCCTTCATTCATGGATTCGATTTTGTTTTCCTGCCCAACTCCTCGTTCATGGATTTATTTAACAAGGCCATGACAGATTGGAACGTCCAAAACGGATCTTGTAGTTTGTTGGACCGTAATTATTTCCTTTCTTCCAGACTTTATGTTAGAAATATATTGTATAGCAGCATAAGTTAGAATGGTCCTTGTACGACACATATCTAATTACAACAACAACATACCCAGTATACTCTCATAAAGTGGGGTCTGGGGAGGGTAGAATGTGCATAATTTATACCACTACCCAAGAGTAAGGTAGAGAGGTTGTTTCTGAAAGACCCTTGATTCAAGACACATATCTAATTAAATCAGAAATTATACTACTTGCTGGAAAGTAATATTTCTGATAGGTCAGTAACAGCAAGATACGAGTGACATTATACTGGTGCTGATTGAGCAGGATCTGAGTTGAAGGGAACAGTGTTCTCTAAGTCTTGTTTGAGGTACGTTCAATCCTGAGATGTGAAACAGGCAAAGCGTTTCGCCTCTTAGGGGATACTTCAGGTTAGGTATCAGACGCTAAAACATGTGTCTCATCATCACCGACGGACTTTGTGTTGAACAGAGCAGCAATAAACAATAACTATAACTTCAGGAAAAGTTTATGAATTACTTCATCCAGATAATTGTTGTCTGTATTTTAGTTGTTACTCTTGAATTGTACATCGATTCTATTTTTCTCTTCATTTACGCCGTTATTCATTAAAGTCCATATTTTATTTGCGCTTTGCAGTTGTTTTTGTGTTTTGCCTTTGAGAACACTTGAAGTAAACTAAGACTTTCCTTTTTGGATCTTTTTACCTATTGAAAGACTTCTCTATAATTCTTGTCACCTTTCATGTTAATACAAGTCGACAACCAGATTTTCCCACTTGTCATACCAGATTTGAGTGCTCCATTCTCCTCCCCTTCTGCCTTTCCTCCCGAATAAAGACAAAGGCAATAAATGGATGCGGAAGAAACCTTATCAAGATTCTCATAGGACAACAGGTTGGTTGTCTTCAATAGACTACATGCCGAAGTACCAGTACTGCAGCTTATTGTGTTTCGCTTCTAGATATTATCTTTTGGTTTTAGTTGTAGAAAGACTGTCCTCTTGCGCTACTGGTACTATTATTCCCTCACGTACTCTATATTTACTCATTTCACTTTGCTCTGTTCAGGTGTTGAAGGATGGACTGCAAGCTGTGCATGTGCCTTATGCCTATGGATTTGCAATCATATTGCTTACTGTCCTGGTTAAAGCTGCCACTTACCCTTTGACAAAGCAACAGGTGAGCTTGTGCTGGTAGACCTGGATGTTTTAGAGTTAGTCTGGTATTTCATGTCCTGCCACTTAGTTATGTCTCTCTAGTATTATTGATAATGCAATGGGATGAGAACTTAAGTTTAGATAATTCATTGTTTTGTCAAACTCAAGTCAACAGGAATCCCCTGTTCCTTTGGTCCTCATTAATCATTAAATCACTGCAATGGTGTCATTGCTGATGTATGACATTATGTCATTTGAAAGGTTGAATCAACGCTAGCAATGCAAAGTCTTCAACCAAAGATTAAAGCTATTCAACAAAGATATGCGGGAAATCAGGTGCGCGCTCCAATTCACCTCAATTAATACTTGTTTCATCTAAACTTCTTTTCCAAACCATATGACCTTCTAAATTTGACTTAAATATCTGAGATTATTTGGTACTTAGTGCTGTAAAAAGGAGTGAAGTATGAGCAAATTGACATGGTAACTGTTACAACATGCTGGTTAGATTTCAGTTTAATATGGGGTAGTTTAGAGTTTTTTATTTTGTATGACTATAATATTGCTTCTCTTATCGAAAAAAGAAAAAAGGTATTGCTTTATGGTGATAAAAAACTTTATCAATAAAAGGAAGGGTGTTCTGATTTTGTGAAGCTATGCCTACAGGATTTTGATTATGTTGTGTCCTTTCCATATGGTGTTCCGTAGACAACATTTACATCTTTGATCGTATCTTTCATTCAGGAGAGAATCCAACTTGAGACTTCACGGTTATATAAGCAGGCAGGGGTCAATCCTCTTGCTGGTAATTGTTTATTCTAGCAGTCAGCACTCTCTTCTCTACTATGCTTCCATTTTCTATTGCTGTTTGATCTTCCTAGTTGGTTAAAGCATTGGCATATATGTTAAAAGAAACTTGCACTAGCTTCTTTCTCCTGGCGAGTAGTGAATTTGCAACTCGTGGAAGTGCAAGAGCCATTTAATCAGTTGAAGAATTAGATATTCATAGTTTGTCCCTCTGCGGTCTAGGTTTTGCTTTATTAGTTCTTATTTAAGTACATCTTATAACTTGGTTGCCTAATGATATCCTTCCTTCCAAACTCTGGATTTCAGTTTTATTGTTTTTCAATCTCTGATGTCTGTGGCATGTGAAGTTCTCATTAAGTTAGTTCCTCATAATACTTGACACTCAGTTCATCAACTCCCTTTTTAATTTATTGGATAAGTCTGATATTTTTTGATGGGGAGCTTGGAATAACTGGTAAAGTTGCTACCATGTGACCAACTAGGAGGTCACTAGTTCAATATGTGGAAACAGCTTCTTGCAAAAATCCAGGGTAAAGCTGCCTACAATAGACCCTCATGGTCCAGCCCTTCACCAAAGCTGCCTACAATAGACCCTCATGGTCCAGCCCTTCACCAGATCCCGTGCATGGTGAGAGTTTTAGTGCAGTGGATTGCGCTTTTCTGATATTTTATTCCATCGAAGCAGCACAAGAAGGTGCACAATAAGTACAGTGTACTAAACTCTGTTGCTGTTTATAATTGTATGGAACTGAGGAACTAAAACATTTACTCCCTCCGTCCCGATTTATATGAAACCCTTTATTTTTTAGTCTTCCCTTAAAGAATGTTGCTTCTCCATAATTAGAAACATCTTAATTTTAAAATTTCTCTTTTTACTCTTAAGGAAGTGATTTATAGCCACATAAAGGTCTAAGGTTTGTCTCAGACAACAAATTTCAAGGTCTCCTTTCTTTCTTAAAGTATGAGCCAAGTCAAATGTTGCCACATAAATTGGGACGGAGGGAACAAGAACCAAAAGTACAAGTACTAGTATTGCGATGGAGACTATGGGACGGAGGGAACAAGAGCCGAAAGTACAAGTAGTAGTATTGCATTGGAGGCTATGTACATACACAATGTTGTCCTAAAAACATCTTTGATAGTCTCTCTGCCAAAGTAACCAACAATATATGCTGGAATGGTAAATGAACATCTTTCTGTCCTCCTCCAGTTTTCTACCTATTGAACGCAGCACTTGCTCAATAGAATATTGCTCCTTTCAGTAAAGGAAGAATTTTGAGATAGTGAATTAATTCAAGCAACTTTTGGCTTTAGTTACTCTATGGTTGGAAATGTATTGATGATCATGAACACCAAAACTAGTTCCTCAATGCTGGAGAACACTGCTCTATGGCCTTAAGTTTGCTTTTCGATATTTTGGTTAGTGTGTACTTCCAATAATATATTTTCTCCTGTTGAAATCCAAATGGATAAACATAGCTGTAAGTTAGCCTCTTCTTTCTTATGTATCCTTGCAACAGTCCTTTGAGGCTATGCCTTAAAAAGAAGAAAGGGTTTGTCTTGTTAGAAGTTGGGGCTCCCAACTACTTAGCAACATGGGGTAAGTTTTCAGGTGCGGTATTCTACATACAGTCTGACCAATAATTGCATAGAAGTGATTATAAATGGCATCAAACTTTATGCCCGAGTGTTCAAGTGTAATGCGAACACCACTATTCTAAAACACATGATTTGATATATACACTTGTAATTTAGAAGGTATAGAAAATGACTTGATTATTACTCAATAATTAGAAGGGTATAAATACATGGAGAGTACAAGCTATGGCAGCTAAATATTCAAAATCCCTAAAAATTAGCTAATACTATCTATATATAACAAATACTCCCCTTCAAGCTGGAGCACAGATATAGATCATGCCCAGCTTGTTACAAAGGTAATCAACTTGAGTTTTTCATGCATTGCTTTTGTGAACAAATCAGCTAGTTGATCTCCTGTTTTCACGTAGTCAATGAAAATCAAGTTCTCCTGAATCTTTTCACGAATAAAATGACAGTCAATTTCAATATGTTTGGTTCTTTCATGATACACTGGATTCGAGGCAATATGGAGCGCAACTTGATTGTCACACCAGAGTTTTGATGGAGTAGGATGCTGCAATCCAATTTCACTTAAAATACTCACATGTAGACTACGACATGGCTCCGTACTCATCCGCACTGGATCGAGATACAACACTTTGCTTCTTGCTCCTCCATCATACTAGATTTCCTCCAACAAAGACACAATAGCCTGTAGTAGATCTTCTATCAATTTTGGATCCAGCCCAAGCAGCATCAACAAACACTCAACACGAGTATGACCGTGATTGATATATGATATACCATGTCTGGGAGCTTCTTTCAAGTAAAACAAAATATGTTCTAAAGCTTCCCAATGTTTGACTGTAGGTGCGAATATGAACTGGCCGACAACACTTACCGCAAAAGCAATATCCACACAAGTCACAGTACAATAGTTTAACTTCGCATATCAAAAGGATCGACATCGTCTTTCATAACATGCACATTGGGAATTATTAGAGAACTGCAAGGTGGTTGTCATTTTTCGTGTTTGCAAGCAGGTCAAGAATATACTTTCTCTGAGATAGAATTCTTGTTTCTATTTACTTCCACACCCAAAAAATATTTCAGCTAACCCAAGTCCTTTGTATGAAATCTAGTATGCAGGAAAGATTTGAGGAAAGAGATTCCCGTATTATCACTTCCTGTGATGACAATTCATCAACATATACAACAAGGAGGATAATACTAGATGTTGATTGTCGATAGAAGACTGAGTGATCACATTTAATAATTTTGAGCCCAAAATCCCGAACTACTTCATTGTACTTGCCAAACCAAGTTCCTGAACTCTGCTTCAGGCCATATAAGGACTTCTTCAAATGACACACTTTCCCATATTCCTCCTGAGCAACAAAATCAGGTGGTTGCTTCATATACACTTCCTACTGAAGATCGAAGAAACGTATTCTTGATGTCTAACTGATGTAAAGGCCAATTCTGGGAAGCAGCTAGAGAAATGATCAAGCGTACAACAGTGAGTTTGACAACAAGAAAGAAGGTGTTTGCATAATCTACCCCATAAATCTAAGCATATCCTTTGGCCACAAATTTGGCCTCAAGTCTGGCTACAAAACCATCTGGATTTATTTTAACTGTGAAAACCCACTTACGACTTACTGATTTCTTTCCCTTGGGTAAACCTACCAAATCCCATTTGTGGTTTTCCTCTAAGGCATGTATTTCATCAAGTATTGCATCAGACCATCCTGGATGATTTAAAGCCTCTTTCACTGTTTTGGGTATATAAATGGAGTTTAGAGAAGCAATCAAAGATCTAGACGTAGAAGATAAGTAGTCATAGAAAATAAAATTAGTTATAGAATATGTGGACTAGCAGTTACGTGTACCTTTACGAAGAGCAATAGGAAGGTCAAGATTTTCCCGAGGATCAGATATAAGAGGATATGATGACGAGACTGGTGCAGGACATGTATCGTTGGCCTCTTTCCTCCTCGAATAAACTTGAACAATTGGCGGTCTTACTAGTGAAGATGGAGCAAGTGTTGAAGGCTCAATAGGAGAATTGGGAGGCAAAGAAACATCATCTGATTATTTTGTCAAAACACGAGTAACTTGATAGACCAACCACTCATCTTCCTTCATCTTTCTTCATCTTCCTTCTCCTTACTCGTAGAAATAGGAGGTGCATACAAGAATGGTATAGTCTTTGAAAATACCACATCAGTTGACACAAGATATTTGCCAAGTTTAGTAGAATAACACTAATATCCCTTTTGAGATGAGAATAACCAGGAAAATACACTCCAATGACTTGGGATCTAACTTGGTGATAGACGATCGGACATCTCGAACATAACATATGCTTCCAAACGCCTTTGGTTCCACAGGAAATAGTGTCTTGTTTGGAAACAGAACACCGTAAGGCACATTACCATTCAAAACAGAAGATGGCATACGATTAATTAGAAAACAAGTTGTAGCCACTGCATCTGCCTAAAATTGTTTAGGAACCTTCATTTGGAATAAAAGTGCAGGAGATGTCTCGAGTGGGTGTCT
>JBDJHY010084200.1:0-13799 GCA_039654485.1 Withania somnifera
GTTAGAGGTCACATTGATAATACTTTATTTATTAAAAGATTAGATGAGAACATGCTTATTTGTCAAATTTATGTTGACGATATTGTATTTGGTGCTACTAACCCATCTATGTGTAAAGAATTTAGCAAATTAATGAAAAGTGAATTTGAAATGAGCATGATAGGGGAGTTAAAATTCTTCCTTGGACTTCAAATCAAGCAACGTGAAGATGAAATTTTCATCCATCAAACAAAGTATGCCAAAGAGTTGCTAAAGAAGTTCAAAATGGAGAATTGTAACCCGATAGCTACTCCAAAGTCCTCAACTCTAAAACTGGACAAAGATGAGAAAGGGAAACCAGTAGATTAAAATCTCTATAGAGTTATGATCAGTTCCCTTCTATATCTAACCACATCTAGACCGGATATTATGTTTGCCACTTGCTTGTGTGCTAGATTTCAATAATGTCCAAAGGAATTACATTTAATAGCATGTAAAAGAATTTTTAGATATTTTGTTGATAAAATTGGCTATGGATTATGGTTCCATCTTGTTTAGATTTTGAATTGATTGAATATAGCAATGATAATTATGGAGGATGCAAATTAGATAGAAAAAGCACCTCTAGAACTTGTCATTTCCTAGGTGCATTCTTAATCTCATGGGCTAGCAAGAAACAAACTAGTGTGGCTACTTCCACAATTGAATATGAATATGTGGCTGCAGGAAGCTCATGCTCACAAGTTTTGTGGATTAAAAAAAAATTGCTTTACTATGGCATTCATGTGAAGAACGTTCCTATTTATTATGATAACACTAGTGCTATAAATTTAAGCAAATATCCCATCTTGCATAGTAGAACCAAGTATATAGAAATTAGACACCATTTCTTACCTTAATGAAATTTACCAAACCTTTGAATGAAGAAAGCTTCAATCCCATCTTGCATAGTAGAACTAAACATATAGAAATTAGACATCATTTCTTCCGGGATCATGTACAAAAAGGTGATATCTATTTGCATTTCGTGCCTACACATGATCAATTAGCTAACATATTTACCAAACTTTTGAATGAAGAAAGCTTCAATTCGATCAAATTAAGGCTTGGTATGTGTGAAGCTAGTTGTTTTAATTGATATTTTTGAATTATGATATATAATTTTCCACGTGTTGCATTATTCATGCATTCATCTACAATAAAATGATCCAAACCCACCATTTTAGCTTATGATAGGACTTGGAATGATTTTTGAGGTTAAGTTAGAGAAATTTTGGACATGGAAGGAGTTTGGTCGACTAATTTATTGACAAAATATTTCTAGAATTTTTTTGGTCGAGTAACATAAGATTTTGGTCGAGTAACCTGTTGCTAAAATGTTTTTGGAAAATCATTGGTCAAGTAAACATGCTGTGTTGGTCGAGTAAACTTGGCAAAAAATAGGTATTGGAACTCGACTGGTCGAGTAACAAGACAGAGTTGGTCGAGTAAAGGCTGCATTGGTTGACCAAAGACACTATTTGGTCAAGTAAACTGAAGGAAAATAGCCTATTTAACCCGACCCCAATCGATTTTCAGCATTTACTCCATTTATTCTCAGAAGCTCCAAACAAAAACTCTCTCCCAAAACTCCCATTACTCTCACAGATCACAAACCCATCAAAATTCCTCTCATTCAAACTCTACTTATCACTCCTAAACAACTTCCAAACACAAATCACTCCCAAAAACACACTAAATTCATTCAAATCCTAAAACCCTTTCCAAAAACCCCAAAACTCAAAAATCTCCAAATCCTTCAACCAAAAATGCCTAGAACCAAGAATCCTGCCTTCAAATCAAAGACCTAAAGGCTTGTTGATGAAGATGAAGAGTATGAAACAACACTTGAGGCAATGAGAAACAAGAAAAGGAAAAATATGGGTGGTTCCTCTAGGACTCCTAAAGAACAAAGAGGAGATGGTGAAGAAATCCAAGTGGATCCACGATTCAGAAGTGCTGAGGCTCAAGAAGTTTACCATAAGGTATTGAAAAGGAGTTTTCATGTCTTGTATGAGTTTTTATTGGACTATAATAATGACTACTTAATTTAGAAAAATCTTTGATGATGTGAAAGAATTGAGAATATTTTATTTGTTGGGTTCTCATGAGGTGATTTATGAAGATTTAGTGAGAGAATTCTATGCAAATTTGAAAGTTATAAAGAATTCTAAGTAAGAAGGAAGTGTCTTAAGGACAAGGGTGAAAGGTCGTTTTACTGTTGTCTCGTAGGTGAGACTATGTGACTTATTTGGATTGATTCCGGTGGTATTAGGCCTATGAGGTCTAATGAAGAAAGAAGAAAGACAATGATGGTAGTAGGAGTGATAGCGAAGACACGCGAGATGATTGAGATGATTATGACTCGGTGGCGGTAGACAGTTTTGTGAGGGAGAACCTCACTGTGGTGAAAGTGGGTGGAGGAGTCAAATTAGATGCCACTGACTTGTCTGGGAAATTAAGGATCCTTTATTATGCTATCAACATAAACATTTATCCAAAGAAGGGCTCAAATAATTATGTGACAGAATTGGACAAGGAGATCTTGTGGCATGTCTCCAAAGGATGGAAAACTAATTTTGCCTATTTGATGATTAAGATGATGAAAAAAAAGTTCTTAGCTCTTCACATTGTTAATGACTCAAGGGCTATCAAACAGCATGGCATGCCCTATGATCCACACACAACTAAGATTCTAAGGACAAACAACGTGCCGCTAGGGGGAGAGCATTGCATTTCATTCCCTCACAACTGGAGAGTTACCCAGGTGAACCTCACCAACATGAAATTAGTGAAAACTCTTAAACAAGGGTTGGTTATATGCTACTCACATAAGGAGAGATAAAAACCAACTTACAGATAAAGATATGGTTCTTCCTCTTCCTATTGATCGGGAGCACTCACCAAGTAGGAGTACTAGGCGTAATGCCCGTGAAGGTACATCAAGAGGGAGCATGTATCCCAAGCTGACTGGCTCGAATTGCAAAATGAAGTTGGAGAATTGAAATCCAAAGTAGTTGTCATGGAAAAGACTCTTGAGAAGATTTCGGGTATAGTAACCAAAATTTGGGACAAAATTATTTGCTCCTCTCAAAACTCTGCCATTACTCCAAATTGTCACCATAGCTTTTGATGGTTGCTTATTTGATCGACATGTCATCTTCATTCATCTTAACTATCACGCTTAGTTGTTATTTTGAAATTTCCTCTTTTGTTTTTTTCACTTTCTAATGTTATGGGTATTTTCTTATAGTTGTCCTATTATGCATTTAATACTATTGGCTATGGATGACATTTAACTTCAAATGTGTTATGGGTGTTTATCTTGAATATTAGTTAATGGTTATCTTTGGCTTTTTTTTATGTTGGTTAATTTCATATTGGTCATGGATGCTTTACTTTCTAATGTTGATGGATATTGTTCATGGCATACTGCAAGTGGGTATTGTTGATCGCTATGAATGACTTATATGGTTGGTTTTTGATAATGACAAAAAGGGGGAGAAGTATTGAAAAAGTTTTGCAAAAATATTGAAAGTATTGAATGTCTAATACATTACAAAATGGAAAAATATAAGACTTGTTGTGAAGCACTATTGAAGTGGAAAAATTTGTGTTAAAAATATTTATGGACTAAGCTCACCTTGGAGCCTAAAACTGATTTCAAAATCAATTTCAAAATCATACAAAGGGGGAGAAAATTTTGATTATCATTTAAAAATTTACTTTATTATGAAATTAGATGTTTAATACACTTATTGCTTTTATTGTACTAACCTATTGACAAGGAAAGTTATCCTTGATCAAAATCTATTTTTTTTTTTGAGTTGTATGCAATGTCTTAGGGGAAGACATTAAATGTTTCCTTAAGGTTTGGTCATTATCAAAAAGGGGGAGATTGTTGAACCAATGTCGGTTCATAAAATTATCCCTTTATGTTTTGATTGATGAATTAAACATTAAGTTAAAGATTCAATGTTAATGAGGTACTTAAAAATACAAGGACGTGTTTGTGAAAGGTATCCTATGTCAAGACACCACTTTGGAACTTCAAGGACTCATTTTGATGCATTCCATTTACTCAAAGTGAGGTATTTGTGAAGAAACAAAAGGGTGTTAGTGGACCAAAGCCAAGGATTGATCGACCAACAAGGACCAAATTGGTTGACTAAAAGGGCAGCCTTAGTTGACCAACAAAATTCCAGTAATTTACTAGAAATTGTTTTAGTTGACCAATATCAAGTGTTAGTCGACCAAATTGTAAGAAAATTATTTCACAAATTCTTTTAACGACTAGTTTTGATCTATAATACATGGGTATCAATTTGAAGACTCAAGTAAATATTTTATGAAGTGTTAGTCGACCAAAATACGATATTGGTCGAGTAAGACAAAAATAGTGAGCTACTGGAAATTGCTTAGTCGACCAAGAGGAGGTGTTAGTTGATCAATACTTCAAGTTGGTCGACCAATCGGCTTGTCAGAAGCATTTATTACATTATTTAATGAGCCCCAATGGCTAGAATTTATTCTACAATGGCTATAACAGCTTCGACAACTATAAATACACCTCCAAGATGAGAGAAAAATAGCTTTGAACACTATCCAATATTCTATATCATTATTCTTTCAAACCAAAGCATTCATCATTTACATAATTAGAGTACAAAATTCTTGTGCTTCAACTTGTATCTTAAATCTTTGTACCTCTTGTTCTTACACTTTATTTATGAGTTGTAAACATTTATTGTGAGTTTTGAAGAGTTGGGAAACATAAAGGTAGTTTCCAACTCTAGTGTGAAGGGTTGTTCTTGAACTAAGATTCAAGAAATTGTAAAAGTTCTCACTTGTATTGAAAGTTATTGTAAGTTGTTGTGTGATAGTGAAAAGCCTAAGTTGAAAAGAACTTAGGTATTGGATATAGGGAAAAGTTTGGCTGAACCACTATAAATCTCTTGTGTTCCTTCATTCCATTTTTTACTCTCTTGCATAACCCAAAAAATTATCTAAAAGCCACCACACTATTCAACCCCCCTTCTAGTGTGGTTAATCCACTCAACACAGTTACCATCTATTTTATTTTTGACTTGTGAACAATATGACAACTGTTTCTTTAATGTGAACTCTAGAGTTTCAATGTAGAATATTCGGGATGTTGGAGCATGGCTACCGAAGTGGCTAATGCATTAGGGAGCTCATTCTACATTCTGATACTGTACGTGAACTCTATTTTCAGGAATCAACTGCATAAACTTTGTACCACTCTTGCATACTAACTAATCCTTGGCAAACCAATCTACTTGAACCTAATGGATCCATAAATCAAAGTATCCTATCACTAGCAATTCTTGTATGTTCATGTATATATCTAGCCACAATCCCAAAATACATGCTTCATATTTTATCATGTCTTTGTCGTAAGGGAAGTGGAGCTTAGCTATCGTTGGGTATATTTTGGATATCAAGATAGCTCATATCCCAGATCCTTTGAAATTCAACTCTTAAAAGATAATTTCCATCCTAGGTAACTTTACGATATATCTTCTCCCACAAACCATACTTCTTCTAAAAAGTATGTCCATGATGAACTCGATTCTTCATCGACTTGGTCTTAAGTAAGGTGATCTATAATTGTTTGTCCCTTGATAGCCTTTTGGGTACATATATGATGTCGAATTTTCCTAGCAACATTTGCCACTTTTTCAACCTGCATATGGGCATTTACTTTTGAACTATGTATCTCAATGGATCCATTCTGGAGATGAGATGAGTTGTATAGGATGACAGATAATTTCTCAAATTTTGATCATTCCAAGTAAGGGCATAACAAGTTTTCTCCAAATTGTATATCAGACTTCGCAATGTCTGACTTTCTTATTGAGGTAGTAAATAGCCCTTTTATTCTTTCTTGTCTCATCATATTGGGCGAGCATGAATCCAAATAAGTTTTCTAAAATCCTAGATACAACAAGAGTATAATTCCCTCCCACAGCAGCACTAGAACAAGTGGATTAAATAGATATTATTTGATAGTATTAAAAGATTTTTCCATTCTTTTGTCCAATGAGTTGGAGGTTCTTTCTTCAGCATCTTAAAAAGGGCTGGCAGATGATCGTTGATTGAGATATGAACTGATTAATGTATTTTAACTTCCCCAAGAAACTCATGACCTTCTTTTTTGATTTAGGCGGTGGAAAGTCTTGGATTGATATGATCTTTAAGGGATCTAAGTTAATGCCTCTTTTGCTGACTATGAAACCTATAATTTCTTGGTGGGTACTTCGAAATCACACTATGTAGGATTCAAATTCAAGCTGTATTTTTGAGGTCTACAGAATATTTTTTGTAGATGTTGTAGATGATCAACACTCTTTAGGGACTTGATTATAATATCATCCACATATACTTCAATCTCTTTGTCCATCATATTGTGAAAGATGGTTGTCATGACTCTCATCTAGGTAGCACAAGCATTCTTGATTTCAAAAGAAATTACCCTATAATAGTACACCCCCAGGGTGTGATAAACGTTATTTTCTTTGCATTGTCCCTTTCCATTCTCATTTGATGATACCCAACTAAACAATCCATGAAAGACTGCATTTCATGTTAGGCAAAATTATCTATCAAGATATGAATGCCGAGAAATGGGAAGTTATCCATAGGACTAGCTTTGTTTAGGTCTCTGTAATCCACGTAGATCCTAATTTTCCCATCCTTATCTAGTATTTACATAATATTTTCTTGCCAAGTAGGATACTTGGTTACCTCTAATACCTTGGACTGGATTTGTTTCACGATTTCCTCCTTGCTAATCAGACTTAAACTTGGTTTTAACTTTCGATCTTTCTGCTTTATTTGATTGCATCCTGGATCATTGGGAAATTTATGAGAGACAACATTAGTACTCAACCCTATCATATCATCCTACAACCATGCAAACACATCAATGTATTTTTTGAGGAGATGAGTGAGTTCTACCTTTTGCCTTGGTGTGAGGTGTATACTAATTCTTGTCTCTTTGACCTCTTCACCACTTCCCAATTTAATAGGTTCATTTTCTTAAAGATATAGGTTTTTTAGATTTTCGAATTGCTCAAATATTTCTTCTAGCTAATCAGGCTTTGTAGAATCTTCATTGTCATAGCCACTGGGATCATCATCCTTATGCTCAAATTGTTCATTAGGGTTTTGGCATGACATGACAGTAGTGGTTTTTAAATCTCTTTACTAAAAAGACAAACATAAGGTTAGAAAAACATAAACATATGAGAAAAACAAACATTTTCACAAATACAGGGAGGCTTTTCATTGGAATTTTAAAAAAATACAAATTATGGCTCAATATTCTTATGAGTATATATCTGTACCTTTTGTAATATAAAAACTAAATGACATTACATAAAAAAATAGGACAAGTCTCGGCCTCCTTGAGATCATCATCGATTTTTAACAAAATTTGAAAACTCATTACACCCCAATGCTCGGATAGTTCACAAGCAGGACAACATTCCATCTCTGCAATTTTTCTCCTGGCTTGGAAGGACAAATTCTAGTAGTGGTTAGGGCTTCTTGAATGATTATTTCAAATGTCTCGAAAAAAGATCCAATTCCCTACTCCAAACTTTCAGGCTCAGCTGCAACATGAACGGGAAATGACAGGTACAATGAAGGAATAGGCTTTGGAAACCCATGGTATTTCTTCTAATGATACCTTTTTCATCCTCCATTGTTGGTTGATATCCCAAGCCATACCTGAAGTACTTCTTGGGGATACATATTTTCTTAATGATTCCATCCATATTCTTTCCTAGACCCATACACAACACAAAATCACCTCATAACATGACAGAGGCTATCATTTTATACACCTAAGGTACTGGATATGATGTGACAATATTTTATGTCATATATTTCCCTTAAAAATATAAATAAATGCATGTTCTTGAGTAACTTTTGTGTGATTTGATATGCTTTCTATATGTTTTCAGGGTGAATTTTAAGTTTGGAACTTTGGAGAAATCACAAAAGAAAGTTGATTTTTGAAGATAAAATAGATGACTCGTCCATCCTTGGAGGGTTCGCCCAAGCTTTTCTAGCCATGGGAAAAGAAAATGGACGGTTTATCTGGTCTTTGACAAACCGTCAGAAGTTGCTATCCAGATTTTAAGGTATAGAAGGGAAGAACTGACAGAAGATTGGATGAATCGTACAACGTTGCATGACTCATACAACTTGGCTCTATTTGTGAGAAATGTGAATGTTTAATAGATGAAACAAACGAGAATATAGGTGAACTATCTGATCTTAGATAATTCGTCTAAGTAGCCACCTAAACCTGAGCAGAAATTATTGCCTAGTTTCAGATATTAAACTTATAACCATGTACTACAGATAGTAGAATTAGGTTATTTTAATCATTAATAATTAATCATTCGTTATTTATATTTTTTTCATAGAACAAAATTGACTATTATTCTTAAGAGAGTTTTATCCGCTCTATTCTCCCTACTACTACACTAAGTGTGAGAGTTTTGCTCATCATTGATTATAATAGATCATCAGTTTGAAGAGTTTTTTATTGGTATGATATCTATTAAATATTCATGTTATTATTGTGTAATTAAAATTTATGAGTAGCTAAACCCCCAATACTAGGGTTGTGGGATCTATGGGTAAACCAAATCTAGGGTTGTGATCATAACATGGTTCTTGCATTTTAATATGTGTATCAACACATAATCTCTATAATTTAACTGATTTTTAGTGGTTGTAAATACTAGATCATGCCTAGGGTTAGTTAGTATGAACAATATGATTAGACCTAGGATTTGAGATTATGAAAGAAATCTAGGGCATTAACTCTCCCCTAATGTTTATCGCTGTAACCAAGGATAATTATCTTGAAGTTATCAATATAAAAGTGTTGCACTCTTTTACAGCCTTACCAAGGTGTAAATATTACACTCTTTTATCTTGAAGTTATTAGTATAGAAATATTTCACTCTTTTACAACCCGAACAAGGTTTAAAAGGGATTTATCTAAGATTAGGTTGACTAAACAGTGTAACAGCCCAGGCCACAGTGTGTGTAAATTGTCCGCTTTGGGGCTTAGCACTAGCTTAGCCTGTGACCAGGCATCCATCCACCATACATACAAGGTAGGTATCCAGGCACTTATAAAGCACCCTTCATTCCCCTACCCAGCCGATGTAGGAGAAATGACCATTATAATCACCCCTCTTAGGACTAAGCATCCCCGCTGAAGTCCAACACCGACCCGACATTGGCTATGATACCAATTGTAACAGCACATGCCACCGTTTGTGTAAATTGTCCGCTTTGGGGCTTAGTACTGGCTTAGCCTGTGACCAGGCATCTATCCACCAGGCATCCATCCACCCCTCATGGTTTTAAAATGCGTACACACAAGGTAGGTATCCAGGCACTTATAAAGCACCCTTCGTTCCCCTACCCAGCCGATGTAGGAGAAATAACCATTACAAATGAAAGTGAGAGCGGGTGACTATGGATTTCGTGTTAGGTTTGCTGCGCACTAGCAGAGGTATTGATTCGATTTGGGTTATTGTGGATAGACTGACTAAGTCAGCACATTTCATACCTACTCATTCCTCCTATAGTGCTGAGCGTCTGGCTCAGATCTACATTCGTGAGGGGTGGATGGATGCCTGGTCACAGGCTAAGCCATTGCTAAGCCCCAAAGTGGACAATTTACACACACGATGGCCTGGGCTATTACGATTGGTATCAGAGCTGGTGCCGGGTCGGTATTAAACTTCAGCGGGGATACTGAGCCCTAAGGGGGGGTGATTGTAATGGTCATTGCTCCCACATCGACTGGGTAGGGGAACAAAGGGTGCTTTATAAGTGCCTGGATACCTACCTTGTGTGTACGCGTTTTAAAACCGTGAGGGGTAGATGGATGCCTGGTGGATGGATGCCTGGTCACAGGCTAAGCCAGTGCTAAGCCCCAAAGCGGACAATTTACACATACGGTGGCCTGGGTTGTTACAACCGTACTAAATAAAAGCATAATCTACTCCATCACGCCACTTTCTTGTTTATACCTTTAAAATTCATTAGTTCCCTACCATCATAAAAGTCACAAAAAAAAAATTTGAAGCTTTTCTATATTAAATGCAGTAAGACCAAAAAAAATTATACTTAAATTAATTTAAATATTAAATTTTGTAATAATTATATCTTTATTACTGTAAGTAGTTTTAAGGATATTTAAGTACGAATTATCAATTTCATTACTTTTATTTAAATACATAACTGTTTATCTGTCTAATTATTTCATCATTGAAAAGTACTTATTAACTATCTTAAATCAGTTAAGTCAAAAAGATTCTTAAGTAGATTGAATATACATATAATGATACTAATTGTTGTTTTGAATTTCTAAAGTGATATTTCTTTGAATTTATTTTTTTTTTTTGGTTAAAATGATATTATTTCCTCTATCCATCATTTACTTGTTCAGTATATCATAAATAGATATGCAATAATACTTATCTTGTTTGAAAAATTAGTGGATAATTAATTTATCATTATGTGTTTATTTTACATTATTAAAAAATATGAGATTAGTCACGAAATTTGTTAGTTAAACCATCAATAAAAAGCTCTTAGCTAATTAAATTTTTTGCTATTTCATCGCTAATTTGTAGATAAATGAGATTATCAAGGAATTTTTTTGTTTAGCTACGAAATTTTATCCATCACTATTTTATTATTTTCTAGTAGTGTTACCCTTGTTATTAAATACATCTTATACAAAATATTTATCACGGCATTAAATTTATTATATTAAAGAGTAATATAGTAAAATTTATTCATACAATTTATTAATTTTTAAAATATACGTCAAGTCAATTATGAATGAAATAATTATTTTGAGATTAAAAGAATATTTAAATAAACTGATCTCACTTTCTATTTATAGTATAAAAAAATATTTGCTTTTTAAGAAGTTAAGAGTACTTGCAAGCCGCTAGAGTACTTATTGAAAAATATGCATGTATCAAATTAAATGCCCTCTATATTTTGCTTTCATTTTCCCCTTTGGGGAATTTCAGTTCAATAAGTAGAGTAACCATGAAAATTACACTTCCTATCTTTGAAAAAAAAAAGAATTGGATCTTTGATTATTTTTTTTCATTCATTTTTATTTTTCCACTATATAAATAATTTAATTTAAAAATAACATAATTTATCATTTTATATCAATTTTATCATTGCTACTAAACACTCATTCACTGATATTTAGATTATTTATAATTAATAGGAGTGATACGATAAATTTTATTATTATTTAAAATATATGGAGTCAAACATGAATACGGAGGAGTATTAAAAAGGCATCTAAAAGATGATTGTGTTCTAAACGGATCTTAAAGTAATTAATCATCACTACTCTGTTGACTGGTAGAGTTCAACACGTGATTAAGGAATTTTTATAATCCAATTCAGTCAACTTACGTTTTGAAAGTAAGATTTTAACATGTAATTTTCTATCTGTTTAGATCATTTTCTTCTTCTAATGAAATAGCTGGAGAGAAGTACTTTGACTAAACCCTAAATAAATAGTCTCCAAAAGTAATTAAACTTTTGTCATGTTACTTGATAGTGTGACAGAATACAGAAAAATCTTATGTGTGCAACAAGTATTGAGGAAAATAACACATTAAAATGTCTGTATGAGATTTATCTCTTCACGAATATAAACTAGAACCTTCCTTCTCAAAAATATATTATAAAATAGAACCTTACAGTTTAATTCTAAGAAAACCAATTCCTCTCTATCACCTTCATGTTGTATCGTTATTAAAAGGTAAATTACATAAAATATATTATTATAAAATTAAATTATTTTTATATTATTAATTTTTAAAATTATATATATATATATTTTTATGTGCGATGTAAAGAACCGCAATACATAATTCGGGTCTGATATTTAACTTAACAAACTTTTCAGGTACACACAAAGGGTCACAATATATAATTCAAATAACCTTTCAAATACATATAGATCCATGTTAACCATTAAATTATATGGTTAGACACGTGATACATTATATAGTCGCGATAATATGATGTATTATGAGTTATGTATTGCGATCCTTCTTATTTATCACAAATATTTAATTAATTATGTAATTATCATAAATGTCTTAGTTTTAAACATATTAGGGTCCATAATATCAATTAAGAGAAGGTTAAAATTTTTACTAAGTTTATATGTTTCAGTATACAAAACTTTGTATTGTACAGTATGAGTTTTTGGCCTGAAACCCTTGCAACCTAAGGTTTTGCCGCTATTTATATAAGTGTTTTTCTCGTGTTAATTTAGGGAGCATATTTTTTTTATTTTACCATAGACAGATATTATTATTTTTTTTGTAAAAAATAATACAAAATTTATTTAATTTTTAAATTTAGCGTGAAAGTTAAAGGTATTGAGGTAAAGCATTCTCCATCTCCATTGAAGCTAACTCCTAGCTAACCAAATAACCCTTTCAATCAAATAATCTCAGTTGCAGTGGATGCCATGCTTCTAAATTCTACTTCAGCTTAACTCCTTGCAACTGTCTCCTGCTTCTTGAATTTCCAAGAGATCAATACTCCACCATAAAAAATCATGTAGCATGTGACTGACCTTTTGATTTGCAAATAAACACCCAGTCAGCATCACAGTAAGCCATCAACTCGGCTTTTCCTGCAGATGGCATTAGTATGCCCTGGCCTGGTGATGTCTTAATGTATCTTACCACCCTCATAGCTATTTTCATATGGGATTCCTTAGGAGCATGCATTTATGAGTCCGAAGAACAAATCATATATCAGGTCTGGTTATAGTTAGGTACAATAGTCTGCCTATTACTATTTTATAGGTACCAGGATTAGTTAATGCCCAACCCTCCAGTCTTGCACCTGGGGTTCTTGCCAGTTCATCGAACTCTAAGTATGTCAACTTCTGGTTGATCTTTAGCAGTATGCTGGAGGTTTTAGAACCTATCAAGCCAAGATCAGCTATCAATTCCAAGGCATACTTTCTCTAGCTCATGTAAATCCCCTTCTCAGACCTTGAAAATTCAATTTCTAAGAAAAACTTACATTTACGGTTCACCCAAATCCTTCAACTTAAAACACCTATGTAAATCGACTCTTGTCTTTTCAATAAGATCAATATCAGTCCCTGTAATCAACAAATCATCTACATAAATGAGAACCAACAAGAGTTTTGTTCCCTCTTGCTTCCTGAACAGTGAATAGTCATAATGGTTCTGAATGAATCCAAGTTCTTGAAAAGCTTGTTTGAGGTTCCATTGCCTGGAGGCTTGATTGAAACCATATAAATACTTTTGAAGTCTTCGTGTTAAAGTCTCCCCTTGCCTTGCAGGTTGGTGAGAGAAGCCATATGAAAAGTCATATACATCTCTTCTACCAAGTCACCTTGTAAAAATACATTGTTTACATCCATTTTACAGCTGTACCAACCAAGCTTAGCAGCAACTACACTAACAGCTCTAACAGTGACCATTTTGGCCACTAGAGTAAATATATCAGTGTAGTCTAATCCCTCTTGTTGAGTATAACCTTTAGCAAAAAACATAGCATTGTATCAGTCAACCTTACTAGAAGCTTTGTATTTGATTTTAAACACCTATTTACAACCAATTGGCTCCTTTCCCTAGGGTAAAGAAATAATACTCCAAGTATTGTTTTTCTTCAAGGCTGAGATCTCATCTTCC
>JBDJHY010084309.1:0-23820 GCA_039654485.1 Withania somnifera
ATAAAATCCTAACTCCGAATTAACATAATTTCAATAAAATAACGCAAAACAAAACAAAAATCCCAAGTACTTGTAAAAATGATCCAACTAGACCAAAGTTTGCCTTTCAAAGCATAACAAAATTATCAAAATCTTATGCTGATCTCATTTACTTACGACTCACTTTCAAGTTCAACTTTTTGAAGGTTAAGCTTTTGAAAACAAGGAAACTGAGATACTAGGAAATAGGACTGCTAGAGAACCAAACTAACAATCCTAGAAAGTCATAAATGACATAAAGCAACTAAAAAAGGCTCTAAATACAAAAACAATAGAAAAGAAGAAAAATGACGTGGGTCACTATAACATCCACCACTAAAAAGGACTTTCATCCTCAAAAGTCAAGGTAGGAGTAGTACCTAAAGCATCATATAGATAGAGATACTGGTCTCACCTATCAAGATCTGTCTCTAGCTAGCCTTCTTGTTAGGTTTTTGTGCTCAATGAACCTTTACTGTCGGAATCTCCCTAGATCTGAGACACTTAAATCTTTTTCGATAATGGCCTCTGGTTCCTCAACATAAGCTAAACTGTCATCGGACTAAACAAACTCCTAATAAATCATGTGAGACGGGTCTGCATATACTATTGAGGCATAGATATATGAAACACAGGATGCACAACAGCTAACTCTGGAGGTAAGGCAAGTATATAGGAAATAGAACCAATTCTCTCTAAGATCTAATAAGTCCCAATGAACCTTGGGCTAGGCTTACCCCACCTACTAAATGTCATAACGCCCTTCATGGCTGACACACGTAGAAATACCCTATCTCCAACACTGAACTCTAGGGGACAAAGCCTACAATCTGCATAGGAATTCTGCCTACTCTGCATTGTTTTGAGATGGTCCTAACTATCTATGACCCTATAAACTGTATCATAGATCTAATCTGAACTCTAAGGTTGAGTCTCCCAACTACAAAAATTAACTAATAAGGGATCAACAGTGCCTTCCATACAAGGCCTCGAATGGTGCCATCTGAATACTGGAGTAATTACTGTTATTATATGGAAACTCTACAAAGGACAAGTTTTTATCCTACCTACCACCAAAATGAAAAGCACAAGATCGAAGCATGTACTAAAATATCTGAATAATCCTATCAGACTGCCCGTCAGTATGAGAATGGAATGTTGTAATCAAGGAAACCTTTGTACCTATATCCTTATGAGTTGTCCTCCAGAATGAGATGTAAAATGAGTACCTATATTAGATGTAATAGAAACTGGTACCTTATGAAGCCTAACCACCTCGTGAACATACAACTCTGCTAATATCTCAACATCCTAAGATGAGTCTGCCGGTATGAAATGAGTTAACCTGGTCAATTAATACATGATGACCCAAATATAGTTATGACCTTTAGAAGTGTAGTGAAGGCCTAAAACAAAGTCCATAGTAATCCTCTTCCATTTCTACTCAGGAATGGGGATCTTATGCAACTCACTATTAGGTGTTCAGTGCTCAAAATTCACCTGCTAATAGTTAAAACACAGGGACACAAAAGCTGAGATATCTTTTCTAATACCCCACTACCAGTAGTGTTGTTGCAAGTCATAATACATCCTTATTATACCTAAATGAATGGAGCATCTCAAGAAATGGGCCTCATGTAATAGATTATAAATCAATTAACCAACCCACATGATACTCAAGCAATTATGAACCGGTAATACACCATCAAATTCTATTATAGACTAGCTGGAATCACCTCTTAAGTCCTCCTCAGGAATCTGGACTAATCGAGCATCCATATACTGACACTTCCAAATCAAATCAAATAGTGTATACCTAAACTCAACATGTGAAATAAATTAATCTGGGGCTGAGATATCAAATCTAACCATCCTGTTGGCCAAGAACCAGATGTCCCAAGCTAACGGTCTCTCAAAAACTGATATAGAATCTAGGCTATATATACTGACTGTCTTCCAGCTCAACGCATCTGCAACCATGTTAGCCTTGCCTGAATGATATAAAATATTCATTTCATAGTCCTCAGGATCTTAACCCATCTCCATTGTCTCAAGTTAATCTCCTTATGAATTAATATATACTGCAAACAGGGGTGGTCAGTATATATATCTCATAATGCACTCCATATAAGTAGTGCCTCCAGATCTTAAGCGCCAAAACTACCATCTCCAATTCTAAGTCATGGGTGGGGTAGTTATGCTCAGGTATTTTAGTTGCTAAGAAGCATAAGTAATCACATGACCGTGCTGCATAAGAACACAACCCAAGCTAACATTAGACATAGCACAATATACTGTAAAATACTGACTCTTAAATAACAAGGAAATCACTGGGGAAATATTATGCAACTCCTTAAGCCTAAAAAAACTAGACTCAAACTTAGTAGGACACTGGAAAAGAACATCCTTCTACATTAATATAGTCAAAAGAGTTACAATAGATGAAAAACCTTGAACAAACTAGCCATAACACCCAGCTAACCTAATGAAACTGCGAATCTATATAGGAGTGGTAGGTTGATGCCAATCACGAATTGAAGCAACCTTATTCGGATCAACACTAATACCATCACCAGACAACATATGGACCAGAAATGCAACACACCAAAAAAAAACTAACACTTTGAGAACTTGGCTTCAGCTGCTTAGTGCTCAAAATATAAAGCACTGTGCTCAGGTGCTCCTCATACTCATCTCCACTCCATAAGTATACAAATATATCATCAATAAACACGGTCACAAATAAGTTCAAGTAGGGTTTAAATACTTGAGTCATCAAGTCCATAAAAGTTGTAGGGATATTAGTCTACCGAAATGACATAAACAAAAATTCGTAATGCCATAAATGGTCTGAAAAACTATCTTCAGGATATCCTCAGCCCAAATCCTCAACTAATAATAACTGAATTTCAAGTCAATCTTAGTAAACACAGTGACACCAGTAGTTGTTCAAATAAATCATCAATACATGACGTGGGATACTTATTCTTAATTTTCACCTTGTTTAACTGCCTATAATCAATACACATATGAATACTCCCATCTTTTTTCTTAACAAAAAAAAATTAGAAAACCTCAAGGTCATACGTTAAAGAGCAACAGAAATTGGCATGGTGCTTGATTCAACCTCTATAGCAAAGCCAATGTCACACTCAGGTGGGAGGCAAGTCAAATCAGTAGGAAACACATCCAAGAACTCACAAATTATAGGAACTGACTCAGGGGAGGAGGAATTGAACTAACATCTCTAATATGATCCAAATAATCTAGGAACCCCCTAACAGTAAGCCTACAAGCCTGCAAAAAAGAGATAACCCAAATCAAGGAATAGATAGTAGGCCCCCACTATAACATCCGGGTTAGATCGGGCATGGATAAGGTAACAGTCTTGACATGGATATCCAAGAAAGCATGGTGAGGGTATAACTAGTCCATGAAAAATCATATCGAAATCTAGCATATCTAACTCAACCAAATTAGCTCGAGTGTCACACCCCTAAATATACACAATGCAAATTATATGTACCTATCTACCATTAGGGTTGAGCCCACAAGGGTAGCTACACTTAGATCTACAGATAATAGCTCACTGGGCATACCCAAATGAGAAGAAAAGTGCATAAATACATATGACAAAGTGGATCCAGGATAATAAGGATAAAGATGAATGCCCACAAATAAGTAACATATCATTCATAATAGAATCTGAAGCCTCAACCTCAGCTCTGTCTAGAATGTCATAAAGTTGAAGGCGGAGCCAGCCCATCTTCTCTCCTCCCCTACCCAAGGATCCACCTATCAGTCCTCATCTCCTAGCTCTACGATCTACTACCTATCTACCTTTAGCTGGTAGAAATGTCTATAATAGCTTCGAAAGAAACGTTGTTATCTTTGTAGTCTCGCACCAAGAGAAATCCCTAGAAAAATGGACTCTCTCGCCATAATCAATACAACCCTCAATGTTGGTTTCTAGTAGCTCTGCTATAATCCCTGTCATAACACCTAACCTTACCACACTGATACCAACTACCTCAATCTCTAGCCCAACTTTTGCAACCCTCACTCTGACCATGTGAACTTGAAGTTGGGCCCTTGGTAAGCTGACAACACTTCTCTATATATAAAGTCAAGTGAAGCCTGGTACTAAAAGCTAGTATGACCTCTACTACTCTAGTCTCTACCCTTAGATTGGGAACTCTAGTAACTGACCCTAGTGGTATTGTCTCTTATCATTTCCCCTTTGGGCCTTGTGAATCAGGTGATCCAGCCAAAGAGTATCATCAGATACATACAAAAAATAATAGTTCAAGATCAACATCCACTCCATTTCTCTATGAATATCCAATCTCAACCCATAAGAAAAATGGTTAATCTGATTACCCTCTCTGATATGTAAGGATAGCTCAATGTACATGGTCTCATACTCAGTCACCATTATAGAACCCTGTTGAAACCCTGTGAACTAAGCCCATAAACAACTCACATGTACTCCTAGGCATGTACTTGGCCATAAAGGATTCTATAAACTGACTTCATGTCAATAGGGGTCAACTGGGTGGCCTACAAACTCTCCATCACTGGCTAGTGACTTCCTCAAGAAGATAAACTATAAAATAAACCCCATAATTCTCCAATAATCCCAAGATCCTCAACCACTCCTCACATGTTATAATAAACTCATGGGGGTCCTGTCCCTTGCTCATGAAAACCTAGTTGGTGCTATGCAGAATAAGTGATCCAACATCTTCCTCACATTTGAAGCTGGAAAAGCTAGAGCTAGTGTCAAAATTGATTCTGGGGTAGTCTATACTGGTTTCACTAGCTGGATAGGCTATACTACTGGGCTGAAGTGTATTGAACCTCGAGGTTATTTTCTTGTTTTTGTGGTATTACTATGTTTAGAGCTCCCTAGCAGCTGCCCTAGGTTATTTATGACTTGTTGGGATTGGTAGTTTAGTTCCCTGGAAGTTCTTTAGTACGATATGTCAGTTCCCCTATTTTAGAGTTATAACTTCAAATAGCAGAACTTGAGAGTGATTTCTTAGAAAAAATATTTATAATTAAATTCTGATGGTTCTATTGACTCTAAAATGCAAACTTTGGTCTAGTAAGACTGTTGTTTCATGTTCTGGGGGTTTTGATTGGCCTAATCCTTCTTGGTTCCTTTTTAGTTATTATTACTCCAAGTATGTTTCATCTTAAATGACCTTATATCGTTGTTTTTCAATTATATAAAGTTTGAAATATTGTTTCTATGCAATTTGCATATTTGTTTTTTCGAAATCTAACTCCATTTCAATTTATGTCTCTTTCAAAGAAATTTAGAATTTTTTTCTAGGAGTGGCCGAGGTGATTGATAAATCGGCCAGTGATGATAAATTCTCTAGTCGGTGGCTGGCCTATATAAAGTTTTATCTCTGTTTTTCTTGAAACTTTCACCATTTATCTCTATCATTTCTCCATATTTGAGAGTTGATTAAGGTTATTAAAGGTTGGGGATCATAGTTTTGATACTTGAAAAATTATTTTGGTGGTTTTACGTCCGTTTTACTGGGTAATTCTTTGTTATCTTTGATTGTAAAATTGTTCATGTTGTATAAAATTTTCTAGCTTGCTTCTTTATATTATTCTATCAGATTGGGATCAGTTTATACCATATGGTCTATGAGATGTGCTTTACGCGTGTGCATCAATATTTTATAGTTTCATGTTGCATGGTCCACAGACCCATTTTAAATTTAAATTTTGAACTTTCTATTTCCTATAGTAATAAGGGTCTCGTCTTACTCGTTCTGATGCATGGATTATTTTTTTAGTTTTGTATGGTACCTATCTTGTTTGTGACTTTTAGCATCTTCCACGTGATTCTCAAGGTTTTTTCAAGCACCAGATAGGCTATTGTATATTCTCTTAAATGGGGTATTAGCATTGTATATTAATGGTAAAGTGCGACCTCGGGGCTACATTACTAGTTAGAGGCCCGTGATGTCATTATTTTGGCCCATGGACTATCTTTCTATCTTTGTAGTCTTTTTAGTTACCTTGGGGATATGTGGAACTACCCGCAGGTTTAATGCTGACTCTGGAATTAATTTTGTGGGGAGGGGAAAGAACTAGAGAGTCGAGCTTAGTAGTTATTCCTTGGATCTTATTTGGTGGCTTTAGATCCGATCTAGAATGTTGTTTTGTTGTGTTTTACATGCATGCATGTTTGTTTGGTTGTGGGAATCTAATTGAAGATATGAGTCAGATACTTATACTATGACTTGGTCATATTAATTTTCTCATTGAAAGGACTTTTCATCCTCTAAATGTATATATTCCACTGCTGTTAGGCAGTATGGATCTATTTTCTCACCTGATATGACTTTACTTTCCTAAACTATCACCATATTTTCTGAAATGCCTAAACAAAGCATTGAGTTTCCTAACATATTTTTGGATATTCCTGCATAGATGGACTTGAGTTTTCTACTGAGGTATGATATATGGGAAAAGCCTATGGTTCGATATTTCTGTCCTGATGACTATGACTAAATGACTTTTTATGAGGTTCTGCATGCATGTTCAAGTCTTTCCATGGGTATATGGGGAGATTTATATGAGGGAGTAGTGGTATACGATTTGAGTCACATGCTTTATTAATGGAGGAGGGGTAGTACAGGGTTACTATTATGGCATTTACTTTTTTAGAACCCCCTTGCATTGCATTTTTTTGAAAATTATTTTTTCCCTTTAGGCTTACAAAGGGAGTCACGTTGGGTACCTTGTATGTCTGTCTGTACCTACTGGTAGTATGGTATGCTAGTAGGTTTTTTCCGCTAACTAGGCTATTATTTGTCCCACTAGCAGATGGATGTCGGGTAGGGTGCTACTTTCTATCTTTTTAGGGTTCCTAGCTACTTGTTGTATCATATCTGTTGTTTTGTACTTTATTGACTTTGATGCCATTCTTTTTAGACTTTATAGTGTTACATTTGTAAGGTTGCATTAGAGCTCCAGGTACGCGTCTCACTATTCTTGATATGTTGGGATTTAGATTCATTAAAGGTGACTTTTCACGGTATGTATTGGTGGTTACAATAGTTATCCTCTCTCTATATGACATATCTATGTTATTTCCCTACTTACTTATAATCGTACTTTATTTATGTTTATTTTACCCGGTTAGCCTATGATACCCATTAGGTACACATGTTTTTTGTATTCATACTACACTTCTGCATCTTTTTGGTGATACAGATCCAAGTACGAGTTGGTAGGGAGGATGTGATCATGCGAGTTAGATAGGATCTACCTTGTAGACACGGTGAGCTGACCAATTTTCCTTCTAATGTAGAGTTTTCCTAGTTTAGTTCAGGATAGTTATTTGTAGTTATTTTCTCAGAGTTAGTTTTATATTGTTTTTTTCTATATATATAGATGGTATACAACCATGATACCAAGTTCTAGGGTTTTGTTTTTTATGCATTGTGCTACTTTCTTATGACCATTACCGCATCTTCTCTTCATCTCTTTTCTTTTTTTCTACTGCTGCTGAATACTGGCCCATCGCTTACCACTTCTAGCCAGGGTTTATGCTTGTATAAAAGTGAGATGTAGATTCCATCACAACTCGATTTTTAGATTATGAAGGAGTGGTATCATAGATCCAACTTCACCGGTGTCCTTGGTTGTAGGAGAGGATCTCTAGTAGAGTCCCATGGATTGGTACGTAGATGTCTGTATCCCATCTGTGGGAAGATACAAGGCTCTCTGGGAAAAGAAAACTATTTTTTGTTCTTTTCATGCAGAATTCTCTATTGGTTTCCGAAAACTTATTTGGACTTCACTCCTTATAGATGTTTCACACACATTCTACTGTGGTGGTGATGATACTCCTCTACCTCCACAGAGAGCTCTAGTTAGGGGTAAGGGTAGAGTTGTATCCCGTGGGCAAGGATGGGCTAGAGTTTCCCTTCACCTAATAATCTACCTCTTCCACAAACGTCGACACTCCCCTTAAGAGGAATTTAGATGGATGTAGTGGTATCTATGTATTATACTTGGTGGGGTGCCTACTAATAGGGCCCAGTCTTCAGCATAGGGTGCCCTAGCTCCTTCTTATTAGTCGATACCAGTACAGTAGCAGTTCCCCCTCCACAACTTATTCTGGTAGTATTAGTAGTTTTTTTCGGACTATGGTCCCTTATATCACTTTGGACGATTGGAATATGCATGCTCACTTCACCCATATGGGACCCTTGAGATTTTCTGGTGAATCCATATAAGACCCCCACGAGTTCATAGTAGAGTGGGGAGAGATCATATACTTTTGGTTTGAGGGATTAACACGGGGTTGATTTTATTGGTTATCGGCTAGAGGGGAAGCTAAGGCTTATTGGAGAGTGAACAAAGAGGGCAGACCAACATGATAACCATCTATCACTAAGGATTAAATTGTTAAGGCTTTAATGCCTAAGTTTATTCCCCAAATATTTGAGAAGTACTTAGCGCTCAGTTTTTTGGATTGCAACAGGGGTCAATGTCAGTTACCTAGTTCGAGGCCCGCTTCATAGAGCTCTCTAAATTTAGGGCCATAGTTATGACGACAGACGATGAGTGGGTTTTCAACTTCTAATTTGGTTTGAGGTTATAGATTCACATGGTAGTTGAGATACTTCTTGCTAAGGGTATTCGTGATGGTGGTTTCCTGCACATGCTCTGTAGAGCGCACTCGACCGAAGGGGTAGATGATAAGAGACAGTGCCATTAGGGAGTCTTTAGTAATTCTCGATTCCTTAAGAGATGGCATGATAGTGGTAGGCCTCAATAGAAGCAGGCCCTACTTGAAAATTCTAGACCAGTTCAGGTCTTCTTATAGTCAGTCGATGGTGGTCAGAGTAGTCAACCCGCGAGGGGAACATAAACTGGGTTCGAGGTTAAGGTAGCCATAGTGGTTCAGCTAGTGGATCTGGTCGGGGTAGAGACTAGGGTTTCTATGAGTGTGGCGTTAGGCCATTTATGACTTGCTGGGACCATTAGGTTGGTTCCTTTATAGTTCTTTAGACCGATATCTAAGTTCTCCTATTTTGGAGTTCTAACCTCAAAATAGCGGAATTTGAGAATGATTCCTTGGAAACAAGACCTAAATTGAATTCTAATTGTTCCATTGACTCCAAAATGGAGTTTGATCTAGTAGGAATGTTGTTTCATAGTTTAGTGGTTTTGTTTTGCCTAAGACTTCTTGGTTCCTTTTTAATTATTGCTACTCAAGGCCTTTTTAGCTCAATCTGCGTCGGATTGTCATTTTATCAATTTTATTGAGTCCAGAATATTATTTCCATGCAATTTGAATAATTGGTTTTTTTTAAAGGAATCCATTTATATTCATTCCCCTTTTGGATTTCATTGTCTAATAGCGAGATAATAAATCAGCGACCGATAAATGGGTCAATTAGTGGATGGGCTATATAAAGCTTTTTATCTTATTTTTTCTTGGACATGTAACCATTTCTCTCTATGAAACGCATTTTAGTGGTTCTACATCTGTTCCACTAGGTAATTCTTTGTTTTCTCTTTTGTTAAAAAAACATTTAATGCTGTATAAACTTTTAAGGCTTTTTCTTCATTATCTTATATAAAATTAATCTTTATTTTACACCATATGATCTATGAGTTGTGCTCTATTGTTGGTATAGATATTCTATCAATCTGAGTTGTAGGTTCCACGAACCCGTTTTTAGTTTATGTTTTGATCCTACTATTTTTTTAGCGATAAGGGTTTTGTATTCTCGTTTCAATGCATGGATTATATTTTTTTTAGTTTCTATGACTTTCAGCATCTTCTAGCGTGATTTTCATGGTTTCATCAGCACCATGTAGGCTAAACTCTACTCTCTTTAGACTGGGTATTATCATTTAATATTTATGGTAAAGTGCTAGCTCAAGGAATGGGTTATATGTTGGAGCCCCCTTATGTTATTATTCTGGACCATGGCCTATTTCTCTTGCTTTGTAGCTTGTTAATTTACCCTAGGAGTAGTTGGCCCTACCTACATGTTTGATATTGTCTCTAGAATGCAGTTAGTGGGGAAGGGAAAGAACTAGAGATTAGAGATCAATAGTTATTCCCTGGATCTTAGCTGGTGGCTTTATAGCCAATCTAGATTATTGTTTTGTTGTGTTTAACGAGCATGCATGATTTTTTGGTTGTGAACAGTCGGTAGAGGTTTTAAGTTGGATACTTATACTATTGGCTGGTTTTACTAACTTTTTCACTAAAAGGACTTTTCATCTACTATATGTATATCTTCCATTACTTTTAGAAGTATGGAGCTATTTCCTCACCTAATGTAACTCTACTTTCCTGGACTATCACCGTGTTTTTTGAAATTCCTAAAAGGAGATATTGAGTTTTCTATCATGTTTTCGGGTATGCCTATGTGGTTAGAATTAAGTTTTCTACTAATGTATGATATACAAGATTCCTGAGCTTTGGCATATTTTCCCTGATAAATACGACTAGATGGCTTTTATGAGGTTTTTCATACAGGTTTGATTCTCTTTATGGGTCTTGCCGAGTGGGTCGATACGCTTAAGGCATGGCCTGAGGGAGAGGTATACGGGGGAGTAGTTGTATATAGTTTGAGTCTTTCGTGTCTCATGCCTCACTTACCTTGTTATCAGAGCAGGAGCACGCAGGGTTACTATTGTGGTATTTACTTTTTCATCACCCCTTTACTTTGCATTTTTGTGCGCTTTTTTTTGCCCTTTGATCTTATGGGGGGAGTCACTTGGGTTCCTCGAATACCAATCTATACCTGCTAGTTGTATGGTAATGCTAGTGGTTTTTTCTTTTAATTAGGCTATATTTGTCCCAGTTGTAGTATGGTATGTGAGGTAGGGCTTTATTTCTATCTTTCTGAGGGTTCTACATATTTCTTGTATTATATATGTTGTTGGTGTACTTTATTGACTTCCATGCCTTTCTATTTAGCCACTATAATGTTATATTTGTAAGGTTGCACCGGAGCTCTAGGTAAATGTCACATTATTCTTGATTTTCTTACGATTAAGATTCAGTGATAGCCAATATTTCGCGGTATGTGATGATGGTTACCATAGTTATCATCTCTCTATCTAACATCTCTATTCTATTTACCTAATTTCTCATGATAACACTTTACTTATGCTTTCATGTACCCGATTGTCCTACGATACCTAGTAGGTACCCGTGTTTTTTGTACTCATACTTCACTTCTGCATTTTTTTACGATACAGATCCAGTTATGAGTCAACATGGAGGACGTGATCATATGGGTTATATAGGAGCTACCTTGGAGACACAGTAAGCAGTTTGCATTCAGGCTGACCAATTCTTCTTCTGATGCAGTGATGTCCTAGTTTGGTTCAAGATAGGTGTTTGTAGTTTTTTTCCCTTATTGGCTTGTATCTTATTTTTTCTATATATATAGACGTTCTACAACAAATACTAGGTTTTGGGGGTTTATTTCTATGTACTTTTCTACTTTCTTCAGACCTTTACCATATCTTCTCTTCATCGTTTTTCTTTTCTTTTGTTATTGTTGAATACTGGACAATCGCTTACTGCTTTAGGACTAGGCTTAGTATTTTCTATAGGAGGGATGTATATACCATCACAACTCTCTTTGTAGGTTATGACAGAGTGGTATCAGAGCTCTAGGTTTGCCCGTGTCCTTGGCTGTAGGAGTGGGTGTTGGTAGAGTCCCAAGGATCGGTACATAGACGTACATCTACAGGAGTCTATAGGGATCTCCTAGGAAAACATGACTCTCTTTTGGTTCTTTTCAGACGCTATTATCTATTGGTTTTCAGAAACATATTTAGAGTTCACTCTTTATAGATGGTTCGCAGACGTTCTACTACTGGTGGTGATGATGCTTTCCCTCCTCCGTATAGATATCAAGTTAGGTGTAGAGGTAGATTCATATTATATGGGAGAGGCCGGTCTAGAGTTTCTTGACTAATCCTGCACCTATAGATCTACTTCTTTCGCAAATCTTGACAACCCCCTAACGAGAAACTTAAAGGGATGTGGTGGTACATATGCACTATCTTTGGTTGAATGCCCACTGACAGGGCCCAGAATTTATCATAGGGGTAGAATAGGGTTCCCTATCTCCTCCCCTCCGATACTAGTTAAACATCATTTCATCCTCCACGGTATATTCTTGCAGTATTGGCAGTTTCAGTTTAGCTTGTGGTACTTGTTATGACTTCTGAGGATTGGAAGATGCATGCTTACTTCACCCACATGAGACCCTCGAGATTTTTTGGTGACTTCATACATAACCCATACGAGTCACACGAGGTTTATTTTATCGGTTAGCCACTAGAGGAGCCGACTAAGTTTTGGTGGAGAGTGCATAAGAGGATAGACTATCGGGATTGCTACTTATGACTTGGGAGCCATTTTTTCGGATTTTATGACTAAGTTTTTTTTCCTGGAGTGTTCAAGAGGGAATCAAGGCTTAGTTTATTGGATTATAATAGAGGTCGACATCAGTTACCAGTATGAGGCCCGTTTCACAAAATTCTCTAGATATGGGGCAACTGTTATGCCGATAGACGATGAGAGGGTTTTTTGGTTCATATATAGGCTTAGGTAAAGGCTTCAGATGGAAGTTGAGATATTTCTTGAATAGGGTAGCCCCTTTCTGAGGGTGGTTACCATGTATGCTCTATGGAGAGTCACTATTTCTTGGCCCAAGGGTGGCAGTGATAAGAGATAGCACCTTCAAGGCAAATTTAGTGATTCTCGGTTCCCTAAGAGATGAAATGATAACTTTAGGCCTCAACAGAAGCAGCAGGACCCACTGGGGTAGTCTAGACCAGTTCAGGCTTCCTTATAGTCAACAAACAGTGTTTAGAGTAGTCAGCCTGCCAAGAGCATATTTATTAGGTTTTAAGGTTGGTAGTCGAGGTGGTTCAACTAGTTGATCCGGCCTAGGTAGAGCCTATGGTTTCTATGAATGTGTCTAGAAAAATATTTTCCAGAGATTTTGAAGCACTGGGTCACCCAGATAGCAACATAGACTGTAGGGTCTATTCATACAGGGCTAGTATAGGGGATAGAGGTGAAGATGAGGGGCTCTAAGAGGACATCAATAGGGAGGTGGACTCCACCAGCATACATTATTACCCAAAATATCCCAAGATGAGGCTTTTCATTTTGTAATCATGGGGATGTTACTTGTTTGTTGTTGTCATGCTTTGGTTTTATTTGATCCTGGTTCTACCCATTATTATATTTTTGTATATGTTAGGAATTTTTAATGAGCCTTTAACTGTACCATTAAGGGTAGCCACTCCTGTAGGAGAGGTTTTAGTGGTGGATCAGATTTACCAGGCTTGTGTTGTTACTATATAGGAGTTGTACTATCGGTGATCTTGTGGTTCTATACAAGACTGATTTTGATGTGATATTATTCATGGAATGCATTTTTCCTCATTATTCCATTATGTACTATTTCTTCAAGACAGTTACATTACATGTGCCTGAAATGCCCCCAGTGTTGTGGCAAAGTTCTATTAGTCACTCCCTGGTATGGGTTATTTATTTTGTTCAGGCTCATAGACTTATAGCTGGGGGTTGTTTAGATTACTTAGATCATGTTTATGATATGATTGTTGGTCCTCCTTCCCCTGATTCTGCATCCATTATAAAAGACTTCTTTGATGTTATTCCTGTTGATTTTCCTGTCCTTCCACCAAAACTTATTGTTGATTTTTCTATAGAGGTTAAGTAGGGCACCATGCCCATTTTGATTGCACCTTACCATATGGATCCATTAGAGCTCCGGGAGCTTAGTACCCAGCTTAATACTTGATTTCTAAGGGTTTTATTTGTCCAAGTGTTTCGATGTGTGGGTGCTCTAATTTGTTTGTGAAAAAGGGGGACGAGACTATGCTTATATGCATTGATTATAGGTAGTTAAATAAGGTTGTCGTTAAGAATAATTACCCTCTATGATGGATTGATGATCTCTTTGGTAAAATCTAAGGTGCTATGTGTTCTCGAAGATTGACTTGAGGTCGGGTCACCACAAGTTTAGGATTCGGGCTGAGGATATCTTGCATATGTCTTTCGGACTATGTATGGGAAATATGCATTTTTGGTTATGTCATTTGGGTTGACTAATGCCACGGCCGCATTCATGGATCTGATTACCAGAGTTTCTAGACTTTATTTAGACTCTTTTATAAATGTGTTTATTGATGACTTCTTAGTTTACTCCCGAAGTGGGGAGCAACATGAAGAGAAGTTGAGGACTGTACTTAAGATTTTGAGGATTTGTGGCTCTATGACATGTTCTCAAAGAG
Organism: Withania somnifera; assembly: GCA_039654485.1. Taxonomy (NCBI): domain Eukaryota; kingdom Viridiplantae; phylum Streptophyta; class Magnoliopsida; order Solanales; family Solanaceae; genus Withania; species Withania somnifera. Next base: position 14,365 of record JBDJHY010084309.1, read on the forward strand.
TGAGTTATTGTTGGACTCTGTAGCTTTCTTGGGTCATATCAAATCTATAATAGTTATTAGTATGGATCCAGCAAATGTTGTAGCAGTCTGAAATTGGCCTCGATCTACTACCCTCTCTAATGTTCATAGTTTTATCTAGTAAGATGGTACTATAGGAGATTTGTGCAGGACTTTTCATCCATAATATCTCCTTTGACTAGATTGACTAGAAAGGACGTCCCATTCAGTGGTATGAGGAGTGTGATTCCAATTTTTAGAGGTTCAAGGAATTTCTCACTTTAGCTCAGTTTGGTCACTTCCATATGAGGGCTAGCCATATACTATTTATTGTGATGATTCAGGTGTTGTTCTAGGGGGTGTAATGGTGAAGCAGGGAAGACTTACTATGTATGGATCACGTAAGCTAAAGTTTCATGAGCGCAACTAGCCCACCCATGATTTGGAGTTAAAAATAGTAGTTTTTGTGCTCAAGATCTAGAGCTAATACCTCTATGGAGTTCATTGTGAGATCTTCACCGATCACCAAAGCTTATAGTATATATTGAGCTAGAGGAAGATCAATTTGATACAGAGGAGATGGGTTGAGCTTATAAAAAACTACTACATCATCATTCTTTACCATCCAGATAGGGCGAATGTAGTTGTAGACATATTGATCTGGAAGGAGATTAGCATGGATAGATTGGCTTCCATATTAGTTTCAGAGATAACATTTTCCTTGGACACCTATTATTTTGCTAACATCTTGATCATGTTAAATATTTCATACCCTGGAAGATTTCTTTCACATATGAGGCAAGACCTAACGAATTTGACAAAATCCAACAGCAACACTATGAGGAAAGGTACCTGGTCTGTATTCGGGGAGTTAGTTTTAAGGTATAATTACATTTGTGCATCATTTTATTCATATGGTGCATTGTGAATGGGCTACCGTAGTTGTGTTTCGAGGATTGAAAAATTGATTTAGACTATTCTTCGTGAGGCCCACTGTAAAGTTGTATTTGGGTCATTGGATCATATTGTATTTGATCTTGCTATCTTATATGTCTGGGATGTCCTTCACCTGCATGGGGTGCTAGTCTCTGTAATTTTAGACATTGGTACACAATTTAATTTAGGTTTCTAGAGGACCATATAGTGAGAGATGGGTACAGTGGTAGCCCTTAGCACTGCTTTTCACCTGTACACCAACGGGTACTTTAAGTAGACCATTAGGTGCTTTATTACATGTTAGATGCCTATGTTTTCAATTTTTGTGGTAGTTGAGATCATTATTTATCCTTGCCAGAGTTTTCTTATAATAACATCTATCACTCTAGCATTTAGATTGCCCTATTTGAGGCATTGTTTGATAGGCATTGGTTATTGCCGATATGTTGGTAAAGTAGTGTCGAGGTCTTGCCACAAACTTCAGATTTTATTCGAGATGATACATAGAGATTTGGGATTATCCAGGCTAGACTATAATTAGCTCATAGTAGGTTGAAGTGTTACGAGGATCACAAGCTTTGGCCTCTTAAGTTTAGTGTTAGAGATATGGTGTTTTTACGGGTTACCCCTATGAAGGCGTTATGAGGTTTGGTCGGAGGAGAAAGCTTAGCACCACATTCATTGGTCCATATAATATTACTAAGAAAGTTTGCACTGTTACATGCAAATTGGCCCTACCTCTTAATTTAGCAGTGGTTCATCCAGTTTTTCATGTCTCTATGCTTCGTTGTTATGTGTCAGACCCCTCCCATATGCTCTATCATAAATCAGTTAGGTTGGAGGATTGGTTGTCTTATGTGGAGAAGCCTGAGGCTATTTTACACAGGGATGTGAGACATCTCAGGTCCAGGGATATTCCTATGGTAAAAGTTAGTTGGGATCATCATCAAGTCAAGGAATCTACCTGGTAGGTAGATAGAGGTATGTGTGCCCAATATCCTTGTATATTTGTCCTTGACTTTGCAGACAAAATTCTTTTTAGTAGGGGATGTTGTAATGATCCTTGAGGTCATTTTCCTTTTTTCACTATTGATGAGTTTAGATCTCCCTAGAAGCCGCCCCAGGTCATTTATGACTTTTTAGGATTGGTGGTTTGATTGCCTAGCAGTTCTTTAGTCCGATATATCTGTTCTCCTATTTTGAAGTTCTAACTTCAGAATAGAAAAATTTGAGAGTGATTTCCTAACAAACAGTCTTGGAATTGAATTCCAATGGTTCCATTAACTCTAAAATGCAGACTTTTGTCTAGTAATACTATTGGTTCATGTTCTGGGGGGTTTTTGTTTCTCCTTAGCCTTCTTGATTCCTTTTTAGTTATTGCTACTCCGTGCCTTTTTCAACCCAATCTACCTTGGGTCATCATTTTGTTAGTTCCGTTCAGGTTGGAATATCATTTCCATGTGATTTTCATATTTTGTTTTTCAAAGTTTGACTCCGTTTCTATCTTTTCCCTTTCAAAGAAATTTAGAATTCTTTTTTAGCAGTGTCTGCAGTGACCTCGTTCTACTAGGTAATTCTTTGTTTTAGCTTTCGTTTCAAAAAATTTCATGTTGTATAAACTTTTTTGTCATGTTACTTCATTATCTTCTATTGAATTAACACCGTTTTTATACCATGTGCTCTATGAGTTGTGCTCTATGTGTTGGTAAAAGTATTTTGTCATTTTGAACTGCAAGGTCGACGAACCCATTTTCAGTTTAGATTTTTCCCTGCTATTTCTTTACAAATAAGGGTATTTTCTTACTTATTCTGATGCGTGGATTACATTTTTATTAGTTTCGTGAGGTACAGAGATTGTTTATGAATTTTGGCATCTTTCATCATGATTCGCGATGTTTTCACCAGCACTAGGTATGCTACGGTCTACTCTCTTTAGACTTCGTATTAGCATTTGATATTTATTGTAAAGTTCCATATAGGGGATGGGTTACTAGTTGGAGCCCTGGTATGTTATTATTTTATCCATGGCCTATTTTTATGGCTTTGTGCCTTGGTTATTCACCCTGTGGCTACGTGGCCCTACCCGTATGTTTGATGTTATCTCTTGAACATAGTTTGTTGAGGGGAAAAACTAGAGATTAGAGCTTAGAAGCTATTCACTGGATCTTAGCTAATGGCTATAGATCTGATCTAGACTGTTATTTTTTTGTGTTTGACGAGCATGCATGGTTATTTCGTTGTGGGTAGCCGGTAGAGGCTTTAAGTCAAATACTTATCCAATGACTTGGTTTTATTAACTTATTCATAAAAAGGACTTTTCATCTATTATATGTATATTTCCATGACTTCTGGGAAGCATGGACCTATTTTCTCACCTAATCTATCTCTAGTCCTGGACTATCACTGTGTTTTTTGAAAGGCCTAAATGATGACATTTATTTTTCTATCATGTTTTTAGATATACATACGTGGATGGATTTGAATTTTCTACTAAGGTATGACATACAGGTCGAGCAAGAATTTTGGCATTTATGCCCTAATGACTTAGCTAGATGGCTTTTTATGAGGTTTTTCATGTGTGTTTGAGTCCCTCCAGGGGACCTATTGACCTAGGTCTCTATGGTTAGGGAAGGATGGACAAACTAGGGAGGTGTATACGAGTGAGTTATTGTATATGGTTTGAGTCCTTCATGGGTCCTGCCTCACATGTCTTATTACCAGAGGATGAGGGTGTGGGGTTACTATTATGGCATTTACTTTTCCAGCACCCCTTTACATTGCATTCGTGTGCGATTGTCCTAGTTTTGTTCAAGATAGCTTTTTGTAGTTTTTTCCCATAGAGGATTGCATCTTGTTTTGTTATGTATATAAATGCTCTACAATCATGATACCGGGTTATGTGGGTTTATTTTCTATATACTATTCTACTTTCTTCTAACCTTTACCATATCTTCCCTTCAGATATTTTCTTTTCGTCTGTTGATGCCGAATACTAGCCCATCGCTTACCTCTCTAGGCCATGTTTAAGGATTGTATAGAAGAGGGATGTATATTCCATCACAACTCTATATTTGGGTCGTGACATGAAGATACTAGTAGAGGTGGAGCACCTTGCGCTTCTCCCCAAGCTGAAGTTTGAGTTATGTCTGTTAATATCCCACCGAATATCTGGATCATCTGAGTAATGCCCCAGAGTACCCCCTCCCCCCCCCAGGCACCAAGGCATCCTTAGCTACTGAGTTTCCTCGTCTTCCTATGATGAACCCCTCGCTCATGCATTGCTCTAATCAGTCACTAATCAATGGAAGCATAGAATAATAATAGAGTCTAAACTAGTGTACCATCTCACTTTTCAAAGATAAATACTGAACAATAGTTAAAGATCTAAATCAAATACCACTAAATCAACTGTCTTAAAGCCTCTAAGTAGTGGACTACTTATTGCTAGGACAAGTCTCCAAGTAGTCTTAAAATGAAATCAATTATCAATAGACTAAATGTATCTAATAGAAATAAACCAATAAATTTAATTTTTCGATCCATGGGAATTCACCAAGTCTTTAAATAGCTAAGAATAGTAGATCTGGTCAATCGTGGGCATGAGGATAGCTGGCCTGACCTACATGTGAAATCATGCAGCAAAAGAGTATGTGGTTGGTATATCGAATATACTAAGTAAGAAGGAGGGGGATAATAACAGAATATCAACATGAACAGTATAAGTACAGGTAAAACATGAATATTTATGAAATACATGATCAATTATAGTTCAAAATCAAATATAAAAGATAAAAAGCTAAATAATTCTGACAATGCAAGAAACAAACTCCATTTTGGATCAGAAATAATTTCAAATAACTCACATTTGATCATTTGTGGGAGATTCTGTAACCAACATATAAAACCATGTGAGCATCCATGGAATTGAACAAACTACCAGCTGAAGGGGAACCTTGCCCCTTCACGGGCTCAATACCTAAGTAACCTAGTGGATCTAACTGAGCCGAGTCTGTCATAATAATTCCTTTTAGGAAACATATCATCCTAAAACATAGTTCTCGGATTTGGGTATTTCAACCTAATTCGCTTGGTCCTACTACTACTAAAAGAAAATACCACTACTCCTGAACTGGCTAGTTTAAAACAATTTAAGTGCAAACTTGATCAAATACGTGTCTTTGCCTCTTCGAAAAAACTTCATCAAATTTATGATTTTAGTGAGATCATGTGTTGGAATAAAGCTTAGGCAAATACTTACACAATAGGTCAAATTCCATAATTATACTCAAAACCCTTTTTATGAATCAAGAGAGTTTAAACTATCAAGTTTGAATAAGTTAAGTTCACAATTTATCAAAGTCTTGATGACAATTTAATGCAACAATGAACCATGATAGAATAATGCAAGAATTTGTAGTATTTACTCGATATCATTAGTTGGAACACAGAAATATAGAAATTTCAGTACATGGTATTGTAAATTAATAATTCTAGCAAGATAAATTATGAAAAACGAGGGTTGGGGAATAAGGGTGGAAGAATTCCCTTGTTCATAAACCCACATACCTGAATACTTGAAGAGTTCTTAGTTAAATTGAAGAAGAAGCTTGCTCTATTGAAATCCTAGTTCTTTAGCCTTGAGAAAAGAAGATCACTGAGTTTTTTGTCTGAGAATTGTGAATAAACGTGGGGAAATAATGAAGTTTGTGTTTTTATTTATTTTATTTCAAGGCCTAAAATGATATAGTATAATTTATTAAAGAGTGGGGAATGACAAAAATACCCTGGAAAAATAGGCTTAAAATTGGGCACTAACAGGGTCTCATAGGTAGTTTGATGGTCTATGAAACCCTTCCACGGTCCATAGAATGGACTGTGAATGTTGGCCCTAACACTTGATTCACTTGAAAAATTCAATAGCCTATTCCATAGACCATCATCTCATTCTACTTCCAACAAATGGACTGTGGGGTTATTCTATACGTAGAGGGTTTTTTGGAAAAATAGGTCCCATCCCACGACCTAAATGACAGACCATCAAACTATTTCACAATCCATTATTGTATTAGTCAAATAGATGAATAGTAATAGGCCTCATTAGATCGGTTCCATGATCCACTCCATGGTCGTGGAATAGACCGTGAACCATGGTCAATTCCAGATTTTCACGAAATTTGACCTATATTTTTTTTATTTTCACATACACTCTTTGTTTAGTCCACACAACCTCTAGTATGATTTTCAAGGTGTTACAATATCTCCCCTTTGGTTTCATTCATCCTCAAATGAAGATTTCAACCAAGTAAAAGGGGAAAAAGACTAATGGGCTTCCAGAATGAATCAAAAACTTATTTATAACTTCAAAATAACTCATCTAACCACAAGTGTAGCCTTAACTCAGTCAACCCATATTCAATACCGTTCTTATGGACTCCAATTACTATGAATGAATCAATAAATGTACAAATACTCACATAGGGACCCATACAATAATATAAACTATAGGCTATAAGCTATACGTAACAGACATACGAAGGATAAGCTAGAATGAGAGGCTATTACCTATGACTAAAGTGGAACTAATAAGGAATATGTATGGATACTTCTCCATCATATTTTCCTTAGATTCCCAACTAGCTCACTCAATTGACTGATTCCACCATAGAACCTTGATTGATGCTATCTTCTTATTCCTAAGCTTACAAACTTGTCTATCTAAGATCTGTACTAGGATTTATTCTAAAGACAAGTTGTCTTTAACACTAATTTTATCCACATACACTATTAAGGAAGGATGTGACAATCACTTTCTCAATATGGAGATGGGAATGACTGGGTATACTGTTGTGAGATTTGTCGGAAGATCTAACTTTTAAGCAACATTACCAACCCTGTTCAAAATCTATTATGGCCCAATAAAACTCCTACTTAGATTTCCCTTATTGCCAAACCTCATGAATCCCTTCATAGGAGACACCTTCAAGAATACCCAATAACCACCATCAAACTCCAACTCCTCCTCCTCACATCTACATAATACTTTTTCCTTCTCTTGGAAGTCTTCAACCTTTCCCGAATGAGTTGAAAATTCTAATAGACTCAATCACTTAATATGGAACCAATAAGGCTGTGTCACTAAATTCGAACCAATCTATGGGAGATCTACACCTCCTCCCATATAAGGCCTTGAGTGAAGCCATCTGGATATTGGAATGATAGTTTTTATTATAAGAAAATTTTATCAAAGGAAAGTGGTCATCCCAACTATCTTTTAAATAAAGCATGGAAGCTCTTAGAATATCCTCTTCTGTATAGTCCATTCAATCTGACCATCTTCCTGCATGTGGAAGGTAGTACTAAGGTGAACCTGAGACCCTAACCCTTTTTGGAAAGACTTCATGAAATTCCAAGTGAACTGAGTACCTCTATCTGAAATGATATACAAAGGAAAGCCATGCAGGTGGAAAAATATCCTGAAGATACATATGTCATAATCCTCTCCTAAGAAACCAATATGAACAGGTAGAAAATAAGTTAATTTGGTCAACTTGTCTATAATCACCCAAATAGAATCATCTTGCCTCTTAGTCCTCGAAAAACCAATACCAAAATCCACTTTTGAGATGAAATTTCAAATCCCTATCTCACTGTCACTTGTTGGAAATTCGGACATAGCCATAAATTTATCTATGTCCCCTTTTATCCCTTCCCACCAATACACTTACTTCAAATACCTATACATCTTAGTATCACCTAGATAAATGGAATATCAAGAGTTGTGAGCTTCTGATAAGATCCTTTCCCTTAAGCCATCAACCTTGGTACATATAACCTACCCTCAAATCTTAACACACCATTTCCCCCTTTGGAGAAAACCTGCCATTTATGCCTACCAACCATACCCTTTAACTTAAGTAAAAGACGGATATCTATCCTTCTTTTCTTTCACCTTGACTACTAAGGAAGACACTATGCATTTAGAACCAACATACCACCATCCTCAGCAACAATCAACCTAATCCAAAAGTGTGAAAACCTAAGCACCTCCTTAGCTAACTCTATCTTCTTTCTATCAACATGTGTCTTACTCCCTATGGACAATATACTAAGGGCAAAATACACCATATTGGCCTCCCTGTATGGTACATAAATGTCATATCACAATATTTTAACAATTACAAACACCTTTTTTGATGGAGGTTTATGTTTTTTTGCTCAAACACATAATGCAGACTTATATGATTAGTAATAACATCAATATGCACCCCATATAGATAATGTCTCTAGATCTTCAAGGAAAAAACAACAGTTGCTAGCTCAAGGTCATGAATGGGATAGTTATACTCATGAACTTTAAGTTGTTGGGAAGCATAAGCTAGTACGTTAGTATATTGTATCAATACACATCCCAAACCAACATGAAAGGCATCATCTTATACAAAGAAACCTTTTGACCCCTCTGGCAAGGCCAAGACTGGGGTTGTAATAACCTAAGAAACTTTTCTCACACAGGTGTAACCATTAAAACTTAACTTTCTTTTGATTCAGATTAGTCAAAGGGAAGGCTATGGAGGATAAGCCCTAGACACACCTATGATAATACCCTACTAAACCCAAGAACCTACAGAAATCTAATGAAGATGTGGGCCTGGGCCAATATTTGAAAACTTTAATTTTTTGGAGTCTACACGAATACCCTTACTAGAGACGTCATGACCTAAGAATGCACTAAATTTAACAAAAATTCACACTTGGAGAATTTTTCATAGAGTTGATGGTCTCAAAGAGTTTGGAGGAATATTATAAGATGGTTCTCATATTGTTCCTTTCTTCTTGAGTAAACCAAAATATCATCCATAAAAACCATCATAAATAGGTCCAAGTATTGCTTCAACCCCCTGTTCATAAGGTCCATGAATGTTGTAGGAGAATAGTTAAAGAAAAGGAAAAGGACATAACCACAAATTCAAATTGGCCATAACAGGTTATGAAAACCATTTGGGAATGTCTGACTCTTTTGATCTTAAATTGATGATAGTCGAATCGAAGGTCAATCTAAGAGAAGTGACTATCACTTTGTAGCTGATTGAATAAGTCATCAGTCCTTGGGATAGGATATTTATTCTTTATTGTAAAGTTGTTAACTGATGATTGTCTATACACATTCTGAGTGAACCATATTTCTTATGCACAAATAAGATAGGGGCACTCCAGGGAGACACACTAGGGCCAATGAACCCCTTGTCCAAAAGATTGGCTAATTAATCCTTGAGTCTCTAAGTTTTGGTTGTGCCATTCTATATGGAGGAATTGAAATAGGATTAGTACCTAGAATAGTGTCTATACCAAAGTCTATCTCCTAATAAGGAGGGGTAGGTAAATCCTCAAAAAAGACATGCACAAACTATCTGGCGATTGGAACTAATTGAATATCTGGGATTTTGGACTCGAAATCATTTACTCACACCAAATGATATATACACCCCGTAAAGATTATTTTCCTATCCTTGAGGTATGAAATAA
>JBDJHY010084310.1:0-13799 GCA_039654485.1 Withania somnifera
TTAAGATAAATTTATAACCCTGAAAATAAACTGATCGGGAATTTGAAGGGTATAACAAGAAAAGTAAGTAGTGAGTTCATATATAGATTATACCATAGTTGGATAATTGAATATGATTTACAGCAAAGACAAGATCTTGTACTTAGTTTGCCTCACCTGGTTCATTACGGGAAGATAAATATAATTCATCTAAACTAAATCAACACAACACAAGTCAATCGAAGTAGTTATGGGATTTTATAGATGGTGATTAGAGGATGATCATTCGCTACTCATAGATTAAACCCCGGAACCAATAATTAGATAATTCAGGTTCATTAAATTTAATAAATATGATTTCTAGCAAACCCATAATCCTAGTTCGATTCATTCAGTAATTATGGTAAAAATATATCCTTCCCTAGATTAATTGTTTATTAGTTAATTTTATTATTTTATAATTTTTAGTTTAATTAAATTCACAAATATATCTCTGAAAACTTTTCTCTTAAATAAATAATTAGAATTAGTTTAATTCAGTTAAACAGTTAATATCAAGTCCCCATGGGTTCGACATCCGGCTCGCAAGAGCTACTATATTACTTGTACAATCGTGTACACTTGCGTGTGCATTTGGACACACTAATAATGTAAAAACTTGAAGCTTGAGTATAGTTGATAAAATCCTAAAATAGGGTGGGATAAGTGTTTGAGGTGATTCAAGGTCATAAGCATCTCGTAACATAAAGTTGAGCTCAAGGCTCCTTTTATATGCCTAGCTTTGACTACATTTTGTGCTTGGATAAAACTTAAATGACCATATATTTGATATATAAAGAGTTAGACGGACCATGACCTGTCCAAAAAAATTTCTTTGATTTTAGTTTCTAATGCAGCAAACCACATGTCATTTCAAGTTCATAGCAAGAAGTTATAAATATTTTATTAAAGACTGTTCTGCAGTGAAATGTTCCCAAGTGCAACCACCACTTTTAGTTTTCAGTAGTTCAGTTTGTGGTTCCCAACAGTATGACTCGTGATGTGAATAGTTTTCCTGACCAAAAATTTCCCACTTGCTTTGTAAGTTCCACAAAACCCAAACTATGACCCATACTTTTCCAAACCATGACCCATACTTCCCAATCGTACTGTTGAAACTTGGAAAACCAAACTTTTTGTCCCTTTAATACGAAGCTTACCATGAGCCTTGGTGTTGAAGAACACGACTTGTGGTATTGAACTAGTGGTTTTGGGGATGCATTCTAGTGAACCAAGTTCATTTTACGACTTAATGAAGTGCACTTCACGAGCCATGAAGTGCTTTCGAGGAACTTTCGTGTATGTTTGTTGAGGGTTATTTTGTGTAATACTTTGATGTTTTTGGAATAAATCCGTGAAGTTTTGGATTTTAAGCATAACATAATAAATACCCTAAGACCTAAATCCTTTATCTTTTGGCTAATTGATCAAAGTAAGATCTTTTTCTTCAAACTTCACCAAAGAGGCAAAACTAGGGTCTTTCATAGAGATTTCTTTGTAACAACTTAATTGGGGATTTTTCTCCATCAAAGTGCTTCTAATTAGGAATGTGGGCTTTCAAAAAATACTCCTTTCATCCTTGTGCCATAAAACCCTTTTATAAATAAGATTTTGAAGATGTAGAAGCATGCTAGGGTTCTTGTTTAACTTTATAATCTATGATTCTCTGAAGAGATGATTCCCTTGATGTTTTTAAGTTAAAATATAAAGTTCTCTTGATGATTGTTTAACTCATGAGTTAGCATTTTTTGATAATTGAAGTAAAATAAATAAGGAAGCTTTTTTTTTTTTAAACAAATCCACTAGGCAAGGGTGCCTAGGTTATTTTTTAAATATATCAAATAATAAAATCTTTACATAAGTAGCCAAATCTAGTAATTTTGCTAAAGCTAAGCTAATGCCCAAAATAGGACTTATATGATGTCCTTTTTGTTAAAACAAAGTAATAATCTAATAACTATGCAATGTACTAAGCTATGAATCAAGTATAATAACTTGAGGTTAACACATTTAAGATGTCCTTATGAATGTGGTTCCCACATCAACTAGCTTTTTAGCCTAATATTCTTGATGTGTTGTCTCCATGAGGATGAATGAAAGTAACGCTTCTAGTGAGTAAGAAAATAGTTGTTCCATTTGTGACCTTCTATGTTACAACAATTCCATTTGTGATATTTAGTGTCAAAATAAATGTATTTAATAGTTGGCAACTGCTTCTTGTAAGTTGGCATATGTTGGAGTTCAGTGTGTCCTTCAAAACAGTAGCAGAAATGGTTGTTGTGTCTTGTGGACAGTGTGTCTTGTGTATTGTTTGATAAATGTTCTCAGTAGGCTGGTACCATTCAGTGTTAATAGTCCAAGTATCTCTCCTCAATAAGCTGCTAACATAATCAGTTTTGATTCCTGCAAAAAAAGAAACCAAAGTTAACTAAAAATTGGACTATATTCTCCTCCCAGTGGACTTGAATTACAGCCCAATGGATTTGAATATAGTGTAGGATAATGTCCATGCTCCTCCTCTTTCTCCTATTGATCTTTTTCACTGCAGTCCCAAACTCTCCTGTAGGATAAACTACCTCAAGTTCAGCTACTTGTGTAAAACAATCCCTTATTTTCATCTTTTGACACCAACTCTCAAGTATGGACATTGTAGTTTGTCACTGTTGATTATCATTCTTCCTTTTATTTCCAGCTCCTTGAATGAGTTCAGCATGATCTCCCCTTGATCAATGGCATAATTTGCCAAGTGATCTGCCAGCTGATTACCTTCCCTTACATGAATCAGTTTTACATTTATAATCTGTATCAGATCACATATTTCCTCCACTTCCTCACTTATGATCCAAGGTGGTTTCCACGTGCCTTCGATGACCTCTTTTAAGAACAAAGAGTATGTTTCCAAGATAAGTTTCAGCACACTGTGTTGCACACAATATCTAACAACCTTTAAAGTTGCCACAACCTCAGCCACTGTGTTTGTGCCTTCATTTATCTTTTTGGCTTCTGCATAAACCATCTCCCAAGTCATCCCTGATGCAAAATGTATAAGAGCTTATGCCTGGGTTGCCTCTTGAAACTCCATCTGTATTGAGCATTCCATGATGGTTTTACGATCTTATATGGGCCTTTATGGCCTTGACATGTAAACAGACCTTTATGGGCTTCTAAAATATTCTTTAGTCCATGACCAATACCCCAGTTATTCCTATTCATATGACCCGCGATCAGGAAAAAGAATTACAATAGCTAAATGGTGATGGGCAATATCAGTCAGCCACAAACCCCTAGTACTGGATCTAATCCTCCATGAAAAATAAGAAAGTCCACATATTATGACTAATTCAAGGTGAAAATAGTGTTACTCCGTCACAAAAACTAGAATAAAGTTAATCCAAAAGATCTCGATTCAAGATAAATTCATGAGGAAGTAGTCTCTCTTTAGGATCTACTCCATCATGTAGAAGTTGGGTAATAGGTAAAGATAAATGTACTTGATGCCCCTCCCAAAAGAGATATCGAAGTCCTAGTATCCCTGCCAAATGGTGATTCATCATAGATTCTACATCTTGAAATCAAGCTAATTTTGGCACCGTTTTTATGATAATGAAACCAACCAGCAAAAAACATTAACACTGAATGACCAATGCCCCAATTGTTGTACAATAGAGTTGTAATTCACTAGTTATTGCGAATGCTTGCCAAATCTGAAACAATCCAGAGGTTAGTTGTATTCCTCAAAAACCCCCTCCTACGTCATGATTTAATAGTTCTTAGCCCACTATTGGCCAAACCACCTGGGCACTAGGCCCATTGTGAGTTAGATAAAAAAGAGCACCATGGAAATATATACCACTCAGCCATGGAAATATGATGGAGAGTTGAACAAAATGTGAAATAAATACTTTTTGAGAAATCTCCTCCAAATCATTGGTATGGCTATCAAAATAGTGACCATCAACATGTAGGTTTCAGATCCAAGTGGTAGTATTAGGCCCTTTAGCTATTGTTCTTGAGAAATGACCCGGTCTGGTCCATTCCTCAAAATAAGTTTTTACGGGATCCCTATATACCAAAATTTTAACTTCTTGTTCCGGTGAACAAATAATCATTGAGTCTTCATCTTTTCAAACAACGCATACAAAGAGACCCTCCAACATTTAAATAATTATACTTATTGTAGGTATTGGAATGGTTCGTATAGTGAGTAAGTAATGAATGTATAAATGTAATTATGGGAATTTAGAAATACATAACACTAGTTGTATTTTAAAATTCACAGACATTAATACATGCATTACTTACTTACTGTACGGATCATTCCAGTACCTACAATAAGTCACATAAAGTAGGCTAGCAGTGGAAACCCACATCAACACATTCATCCACATTAGTCGCCATAATAGCAAGACTCATTGATCAAATAAATACAACTCTAACGCATATCATTAGCTTACACAGTAATAGATGATCAAGTTTATGATAGCATATAACATGTTTCCCTATAGTTTACAATCTTAAGTAATCACCTCATCGATCCTGACAATCAATATCAAGTAGGAATATGTGCCACTTTAGTCCCAAAAAATAAAGCAAGTGAACTCGAGTCATTTTTACTTTATATTTATGCCTTTTTCACCAGCTTTATTAATGTCATATCTTAATATCAACTTTTTCATTAATTATATAATCAGTTAGTATGTACTTATATGTTAGGGAACTTATTCCAGCTGACTAATAATGACATGCAGGGGACATACTAGGGTCCATGCACCCATTTGTAACTATTTCCTATCAAACCAAAAATCATACCACAATTCCCAAAACTATTTCTCATTACTTCAATGGTAATATCACAACTAAAATTACTATATACTATGTTTTCATGACACCTAATCCATAGTAACAATGATTTATCAACATTAACTTTGTCATCTTCTTAGCTTCTCTTAAGAGTCTTATTATTTCAAGGTATCTTATCATTTTCATGTCATTATAAACCCAATCAATTATTATCATCAACATAATTACAAGCATGTCTAAAGACCAATAACAAATTATAAATTAAGACATACAAGCCACTAATAAGTCTAAACTACTATTAAATGTCTTCTTTATCTTACCAGGGCTCAATGATCGAAAAGAATGGCTTTTTCCTATCACAACTATTATTTCCAATAACAATGCCTATAGTTCCAACATAATCTCCAACGTTCATATGGTTATCATTATTAAGGACTATCTAAACACACAAACAATAAATATTAAAGATTCCCTCATCAATTTTACATATAATTTAATAACTTGCAAGCATTCTTGATCATCTATCCCTTAGGATTTCAGAACCCCATCGACCTATAAGAGCTCACTCTTCTACATTTATTTATATGATTGTCAATCACTAAGGTCACACACAATACAAGGTAAATATACTTCAAACATATACAACTTAGACACTAGCCCTTTTCATCGATAAAAAGCAAGTTTTAAATAGATTCTGTATCAACATAATTTAATTGAGCCACACTCGTTTACCTTATTCATATCAGATTCTTCTATGGGTGCACAACATATAATACAACAAAAAATTTACATAAGATAATTAATAAATTCAATCTTTTGGTTTTATTAATTTAAGTTCATATTTTTGCAAACACAACTCTAAACTCACAGGCCTAAGAATGGTTCTCCTATAGTTTTAATATATAAAAGAAATTTAGTCTAATAATCATTAAAACATAGAATCTCTGGATGCCAAGAAATTATTATGAGTTTCATGAAATCATGCTCCTTACTTTGGAACTTGTGTATATAGTGAGGATTTGGGGAAGCTCACGAAAGAACTTTAGTTAGCATCAATTCTTTCTTCTTTTTTATTTTCCTAAGTAATAAGGTTTGTAATGATCCTATGGATATTTTTTTCGGATAAGACGCCTCTTTTTAGTGAAAAATACAAAAAATGGATTAAGAACATAGACTACTTATACATGTATGCTACCACATCCATCTGCTCACTATATTAGAGATGCTATAGTGGTCAATAAACTGCTACAAAAATCTCTAATGTAATTTCCAAATGTTTTATTTAATTCCTGATCCAAACTCAAATCAACACTAACTTTTGTAGGTTCTTACCATAAGTACTTTATAATGATGGATGGGTCATTATGATGGTTCCCTTAAGAGGAGAATTTATAAGATTATAGATAAAAGATGTTGAGTTTTTTAGTTAACTTTTAAGTATATTCAATGTGGTGGCTAGAGAATTACAGGTATAGTTAAAGCATAATATAAAGAATATTAATCCTATAGCGGGAGTTCTTGGGGCTAATAGATGTCTCAGAAAGAAGTCCTAGCAATAAGTTTAGTACCTACAAGTATAGTCCCAAGGAAAAGAGTTTATCATTTGGTGTGTTATTGATTTTGTTTGCAAGAAGTTATTATCTAATGTCAATGTTGAGGCTACTAAAGAAAATGATCCTTCTAAAAAATAGTATTACACAGATACTATGGAAGAAGAAAGGTTCATGAATCATATGGGGGGTTACCAAGGCCACTGGTAACCAAGGTCTAAACTGTAGAAATCATGATGATTGGCGAAAGGGTGAATATCAAAGAGATAATTATAGAAAATATGATTATCAGAGGTATGACAATAACAGAGAGAGGTTTTTATATGTACCCCTATGGTCAAAGATTTCAAGGATTTCCTAAAAAAGTAGCAGCGCGTGGAGGTTAATTTGATACATGTGCGGAATGACAGCCTTGATGGCCATATCACTGCTCAGCTAGATTAGATAAAAGTTCCATACTTAGAGAGAATGTGCACCGAGTGGATAACCTATTGGAAAATAAGAAAAATATCTCCACTAGGTTAGTCCCTCTACTAGTTGCACCTAGGTCCTTTATGGATCTACTTATGGACCGGTGACCCCTATATAGCTTATTAATATATTTTCTAACGCTATCCATGTTAAGGGAAAGAATACTTATGAGGGTAATAAGAAGGATGAGGGTGCTCTAGTTATATGTAGAGGAGAGAGGAGAGATAATCCACTACGTATTCTATTCGGACACACCTAAGCACTAGTATCGTGTGGATCATCTGGTTGAGCCCTGTTAGGTTAGGGTTTCCTCTAGTTCAGCTATTATACCACCACCACCTGCTTATAGTGCTATCATTAATAGTCAAGCAATATTGGTGCCTCTGGGCACCATGTAGACCACTACTATTTAGGATACTACTGTGGTGCCACCTGGCACCATCACTGTTACTTTAGGAGATAATTGATTACTCGTCCCAAAGCCTAGATCATCGTACGTATGTCTTTACTCCTTTTTATTCTTATATTTGGGTTTTTTATAGTGCATCGGGAAAATGCACTAGAATATATTAGGGATGGGGTATTCTGATCACTTGTGTGTCTTTCTTACTTTGTTTTCAGTCAAGCAATTTTATCATACTAGAACTGGAGTGTTTAGGAATTGTATTTTTTATTTTATGTTTTTCATGTACGTATAGGTTCTAGGACAGTATTTTCAGCCTTTTTTTGTTACAAATTGTCACACCTTGATTCTACACTCCGAATATAACATGGTACATAAAGCCATAAATGTCTCAAATCTAACCCTTGGACTATCATAAATCATGTAATCTGGAACAAAATGTAATGCAGAAGATGGTACATGGGATAACTTTCATAAAATAAATAAATAATAAGAAAATACAATGACTAATAAGTACAATATTTGGAAACTGGATACAACTGCTTGATAGAATTTCAATGAAGCCTCAATAAATACTAATGAGTTGTTGGAACAAACTCTAAATAACCGAGAAGAAATAAAAAAAGATGAGAACTCTAAATACATTGCCCTCGAAAAATAAAGACTTACCATCTGCTAACTGGGATCTGTTGGCACTTATTGTCCATTATTATGAGAGGAATACTTGAATCTATAGTGTAAATACAGGCATACAACATGTGTCAGTACTTTAAATGTACTAGCATGTGAGTTTATGTAATAACATTCAAAACATAGCTGAATATATATAGTAAAACACATGCTAGAAATTTGAGTACGAGAGTATCTTTACCATGCACAAAGTGAGACTGTCAATATGAATTTGTTACTGAGTTATGAACTAGATCATGTATGAATGGTAGGACTAAAAAATTATAAATGATTTAAGAAAGTAAAAGATAGGACAATAATATAATAAAGACTGGTTACAAACATAAACACTAACACTAGAGAATTGGAGTTTTTAAGTAAAACATGTAAAGTCATATAGAAATCATGGTGAATCAAAGATAACTAGGCCAAAGTAACTGAAGCACACTCATGGACAGAGATAAATTCATAAAATGAGATAAATCATATACAGAGCTAAAATAACTTAAATATGTTATGCATTAAGAGATGTAGTTATAAAATTTACTAAAATCTAGAAGGGTAAGTTATAAACAACAACTAAAAGATATACCTAAAAGATAGAGTTGCAATGACTCATATTTAGCTAAAATAATTCTTGAAAACTAAATATCAAAAATTAATGAAAATAGTCATAAATGTTGTAAACTAATGACTCATGCAACATGTTTACTCATAATGTAAAATGAAAAGTTGAACATAGGTGGAATATTCTATAACCGATAGAAACCATGTGAGCCTCATGGAGTTTATTGTGCTTACCTCATACTGAAAGAAGGGGTCTAATACATTCCAATAACTATGTGGATCCACTAAACTGATACTAGAGCCTCAGTTAATTTAGGATATAAAACCTATTATGGAAACGTAGATCTAGGATCAGGGCATCAACCTCTACTGTTGGAAGACATGATTCCCCATCCACTAGGTGCTAGATACTACTCCAAAACTAAAATACGTGTGCTCATACTGGACTTAACTGCTCATGATCGTTGATATGATATGACACATCTAATCATGAAAAATAAATTGGACTAGTAAAATAATCCTTTATTTAAGAATGTCCTAATCATACTGAAATAACCCGATTCTTTCATCAAGTTTAATATTGAAATACTGAATGATCTTAATTTAATCTTGAATATTGATATTTATCATAATTTGTGATAAAAATATCAAAATATACTTAAAGGTGCTATAAATAGTTTGAAAACTAATATTTTATGCATGTTTAGAAAATACCTGAAATACTAAATGAGACATGTAAAACATGCTTAAAACTGAAATATACTGAGTACAAAGGAGATTAAATAATTAATGATTTCCATATAAAAAGGTCAAATATTTCATGAAACTTGATTTATAACTAAGATCAAGAATAGGTACGAAAATTATCAGGACACTATCTTATAACAATGGAGAATCATGATAAAATGTTTGATGATATAACTATGAATATACAAGCATCATTTGGGACTAAATTTGGAACATGAAAATCATTTTAGGTAAGAACCCTAGTCATGAAATCACAAGATCTTAACTTGAAAGCATACATCTAGTCATGAGAGTGAAAGGATACTCTTATTGAATACCCACATAGCTTATCATGCAACTTTTATATTGAAGACTTTGGTAGAGACTTGAATTCTTGAACCATAAAGGAACATCTTTGGAGAGGAACTTTAGAACTTGAACTTGAAAAAGAAATCCTTATATGGAGTTCTTAAAATTAAAGAATAAAAGAATGAAGAATTAAAAATTGAATTTAGTTATGGGAAGAATGTAATTTTCTATTTCATACCTTCAAATTGAAATTTGGGGAAGAATATTGGATTTTCCCTTGCTTTAACTTTGAAAAACTTCAATGAGTTGTGGGGAGAGAAGAGAGGATTTGTGAGTTGAAAAAAAAGAACAAGTTTTGGATGTTTTAGAAGGGTCTTAAGTCGTGGAATTAGGCATATAAAGTATGGTTTTAGGAAATGTTTTCACCCGGTTTATGAATTGAATGACACGCACTTTATTCACGTGCTAAGCTATGAAGCATGCATTTTACTAAATGCTCATCAAGTTTTACTCTGACCTTGGATTAGTGCGTGGTTTATTGCATTGGATCTAAACTCAGAGAAATTTAATTTTGATAGATTATGAGCCATGTAACTCCTAATATTCTAGGAGATATTCTCGTTTAAATTTGACTCATTTTAAAACCTATACGAAATCTAACCAGTAAGAAAACTTTGGCTTCAACTTTGTGCTTGGGGTTCGTTAAGACCTTAAATAAACTCCAAAACATAACATAAACTTAGTAGATGGATTTAAATCCTAGGTTTAACTAAGAACTCAGTGGGTTCATTTCTAATTATGTATGTCTAAAGTTCAAGTCTTAGCTCAAAAAATTCAAGGTGTTATAATATTTCCTCCATGGGATCATTCGTCCTCGAATGAAAGTTGAAAATGACTTAGAGAATGCATAACTAGTTACTGAATTGATTAATTGAGTATTGTACAAAATTGTTGAGAGGTAAGCTGACCCATAACTATAACTAAACTAAAACTAAGTCATAACTAAACATACTGATCATAAATGCATACTCGGAATACATTGAACTCTGACATGAGTGATAAGGGATGAATAGAGTAGTTAAAGAATAGGAGTGATTTCCTCTGGGTGAACCTTACTCTACCACAACACGAGATCGATAAACAACTATTAAGGATTGCAAAACACAAGTTATGAGTACAATAATCTAGCATAAGCTTGAAGGGATTTTCTATAAAACATAAACTTAGACTTGGAAATAAGTTTGATTTAATAAGAAGATACAAGACATAAAACATGAGCTTATTGAGCACTAAGCAAGAACATGACTACCTCCCTCTCAAGTGATATGATATATAAACTTTAATCTTAGAAACACTTCCCAACATCTCTTCCTCATATGAAATCTATACCTCATTTTTTACAATATATAACTCTCACAATGTTACATATAACTAACTAGAGCTCGAGTCTAATCACATGCTTAACTTTTTGGTAGAAGGTGCTACATGTAATATGATCATGCTAGAATAAGCCATGCGGTTCCATATACTATATCCATAAGAATGTTTCTTCTTTCTATACCTAATATCAACCAACCTATAGCTCCAATAAAAGAATAACCAACCATAAAATGCAATTGTAAAACACTTATCAACATGAAATTCAACTTAACACCATATCTTTTTAATATCCTATTTCAAGTCAAAACCATCTAAGGATTTCTCGAGCATCACTAAAGTCAATAATATTGGTGTACTCAGAAAGGGACACACCTAAGAATCTCATTTTATCATTACACATAACTAGATCTTACCTTATACTCTCTCTATGCTTAATAATGTAGGTGATACAAACACATTGGAGTCTCTACTTATGAGTGCCAACTGTATCCTATCTTATCTTTCACCTAGCTTCTTTCACTACAATCTACCTCATTATAAATGGAATCAATTAAAGGAATAAATCATAAGTATAAACTAGAGAAGTTATAGATAATGTTATATCTCTAGATAATTAACATAGAGTTCAAACTAAGTATTGCTACTGAAAAGAATACTATTTACTTGATACAGGGTCTATGAAGTAAAAGTACAACAAACACAAGTACTTCAAATAATGAATGAATAAGGCCTGAATATATATTTTACTAAGCATAATCATGATATAGCATGACTTCATTATCCACTTAGGGAATATCCTAAGTCATGAATCCATTTTCATACTAAGAGGTATGAGTATACCATAACTAAACTTTAAGACATGCAAGGGTTTGAAACTAAGAGTCAATAAATAGACTGTATAGCTGAATTGTAATGTAAGGTGGCCATTTGAATCAACAAAAGATTGTATTTAACCACAAGGCAACCGAATATCTAAATCATTAGCCAAATAACATAAGGTTGGAATTCATAACTTTAGAGATAATATTGAAGTTGTTGTCTGAAACTTTTACTCTCTATTCTGAGAACGGAGAATACACATGAATATGTATAAGATGGATGAGGATGTTTCATGGATATAATTCTAACATGTAATACATATCCAGGTTTCATAATGACTAAAATGTGAGGCCCATATGAGAGTAAGAATGGGATTTGTCTCATCATAACTCTTTTATAGAACTTATTATCATATAGTTTTTAGGACATGGTTTATGTCTTCACTCTATCATCTCCCTCTTAGATCTAGGCCAACATTCTAAATTTGAAAAACATATGTTGTGTCCTAAACTAGGCTAAGCTCACCTTAGTATACATGGGTGGGGTATCACTAATCACATGAATGTTACTCTCTTACTGGACTACTGGACTTGCAAATGCTAAGACTCTCTCTAAAACTTCTCTCTAGGTTTCGTCTTTTAGGTTACTTATATCAAATTTCTCTTACCTCTAAGTTCATCATTATGCAATTTACTCTAAAGTT
Organism: Withania somnifera; assembly: GCA_039654485.1. Lineage (NCBI taxonomy): Eukaryota > Viridiplantae > Streptophyta > Magnoliopsida > Solanales > Solanaceae > Withania > Withania somnifera. Next base: position 12,416 of record JBDJHY010084310.1, read on the forward strand.
TCATATATTGTTTGTGTTCATAGGGTCTCAGATGACTTTTAAAAGTCCAAATGAAGGTTAGAGAAAAAATTTGAAAAATGGAGCCAAATAGCTCGTGCATTAGAGGCACCATCGTTCCTTGGATAGTAGGTCATGTCTTCCAATTTTATGTTTTTCCATATTTTTAATAAAGGGTATTTTGTGACTTTTGCATATTCCCTAGCTTATATATAATCCTTGCTTGAATTTTAGCCCCATTTTCATGCTCTAAACCTTTTTTAATCACAATAGAAGATGTTTTTATCATTAGGAAGATCCAAGTAACAAGTTTAAAAAATTCAAGACCCTTGGTTAGATTTTCAACCAAAATATCTATTATTTATGGGATTCTAAATATAGGTCATCTTTATTTCTTATAATTTTCCATAATCACTTTGGGGATTTAAATTCATACTTTAAATGAATAAATTGACATTTGAGATATCTAATTGAACTCAGATTTTGATTAAAATTTATATTTAGTTTCCCCAGGCTTTGGGTGAATTAAATTTCATGAAAACTTTCCAAATTTCAAAAAGAGGTTTTGGTTTGGCTTTTTTGCAATAAATTTGGGCCCATATTAGAGAATCTTAATATGTGTATTGTTTATCATGGTTTATAAAGGGAAATTAATTGTTTACTATATTTCATAGGGTTAGAGACGCATCGCAAAGGCAAAGAACCCACTTGATTACTTTCTCATTTTCCTAAGGCAAGTGGAGGCTTGACCATATTACAAAGATATATAAAATACTTATTGTGTATTATTTGCTTGTAATGAGGGGTAATAGGGATTATTTGGGTGCACGTGTGGTGCAGTGAAATTTTTTTTCCCTAGCACTAGAGTCAAGCATGCGGGGTTAAAACACAAAAATAAAAATGGGTAAATGTTTGATTGCTTTACTTTATCTATTTGAGTAAGGATTGATATGGCTTTTGTAATGTCCTTTGAGGCCATTTCTGCAATTCCTGTAATTTCTCTGTGTTTAGAGCATTCTTATAACTGGTGCAATTCATTTGTGACTTGCTAGGATAGGTAGGTTGGTTCCCTAGCTATTTTATGGTTTGTCTCATTTATATTTATAAATTCTTAAGGGCTTAGTCAACTTATATGATATTGTGTATCTAGTTTTTTTTTTGTTCTATTGATTCTAGAATATTGACTACATAAAGATTTCATCAGGCCTCAATTCAAATAATTAGACTCTATTTCTATTCTGAGTCTCAATTATTGAGGCCTGACGAGTACCAAGGCACCGATCATGGGGCTGAGGGCTACTATCGCGTAGTGAATCCACACAATGAATTACAATCTAAGGTATAGTGGCTGCGATCATGGGCCACTTCCTGGGGCTGACAACTATAT